>DVXP01001734.1:0-14207 GCA_018235645.1 Junonia grisea | reverse complement strand
TTTTATTTTTTTTTCATGCCAAAAAATTTCAAAATCCACACTTATATTCTTAATAATAAAAATTCCATGCAATAAGAGAAAAAAGTCCCATAAAATTTTACCACAGCCCTTTCTAACCCATATATTTCCCATAGACAATAATTAAACATTCCAAACCATACCCGATACAGGACCGATTCCATTGAAATTGCACTCTATAAATAAAAGTCGTCGAAGCAAAACGAGGCATGTAATGTACCGTAAGAGTTATTTTTTTAATTATATATTTTTCTTGTAATAATGTATTAATTGGAATGAAATAGAATTCAATTTATTAGAAGTTCATTGGTTAGGTTAGGTAGTATAAGCCAGATGACGAACAAAAATTATTATAAATATACTTTTGTAACCAACTTAAAAAAGAAAGAGTTTCTTAGTTTTATGCTTACTTTCTTTTTTATGCTTTTTATATTTAAACTGTATTACTAATTAACTAATTAAAAATATTTATATATATTTCAAAATATACTCTCAAATTATTCTTATAATTTTTTTATCAAATTCGATTCAGTATTAAAATATACATAAGATAAGGGCAACTAATACCGCGGTATTTCGGAATAAGACAATATAAACTCTATATTGTGTTAATTAAATTAAGTCATTTGATTTCTGATTTCCCAATACAACATGTATTAGGGTAATCGCACGAATTTTGGTCTGTTCATATTAAAGTCGGGTAATAGGGATTATTTTAATAAAATACAAAAAAGTACTGTTAAAATACA
This sequence comes from Junonia grisea, assembly GCA_018235645.1. Lineage (NCBI taxonomy): Eukaryota > Metazoa > Arthropoda > Insecta > Lepidoptera > Nymphalidae > Junonia > Junonia grisea. The sequence goes on along the minus strand of DVXP01001734.1, from coordinate 13,440 downwards.
AATCGAGACTTCGCTCACTCCGTCATAATCAATCAAGCGGCTGATTGTACCGACTCTTTTGTTCTTATGTGTTTCCATAATACTTGTTAACAGCTAAGTTTAACACAAGAAAGAGAAATTGGGAAGTTACAATTTATAAAAGACCCAACATTTTATTAATATTATAATTAAATACCAGTATTAATACAGTAAAATGATTATTAAATAATGAGCTGGCGTAATCGGTATCACACAATATGTTGCAGGTTTGGTTCCTGAGCATGATACTCGTTGATTAACACAATTCGTAATAAAACAGAGCAATATCAGTATTAAAGTAAATTAAACGTTAGGTAATGGTTAGATAGATAGGTAGATGGTTAATGGTATGTCGCTTAAAGGGCAATTAAACAACCATTACTTCAGCATGGATTTAAGGTCTCTAACGCTAAATATGTCTACCCTGATTTGTACTGTACCTGAATCTTAGGTCTTGTAGAAACCAACGAAGTTTTTACCTGCAACAGAAAAATTTAATTATTTTTTATGGGATAGGGCGGCAAACGAGCTGACAGATCACCTGATGGAATGTGAATGCTACCGCCCATGGACACTCGCAGCAGAGGAGCTACAAAATGTGTTGCCGGCCTTTTAGTGGGAATGGATGGGGAATAAATGGGGAAGGGGTGGGGAATTGGGCCTCCGGTAACCTCATTCACGCGGCAAAACACGACGCTAGCGTCATTTTACGCCGGATTTCCTTGAGTTTAACCCTAAATTAATTTAACCCTAAACACTACTTTGAATTATTATTGATTAGTAAGGACATATAAGGAATATAACTTTATCTTTAGTAACAAATATACAGCTTCTATAATTATGTTTACATGTATAAAAAATACATTTAATAATAATTTCGTCAAAAAACAAACTACCACAATCGTCACGTTAAAACCTGTTACTCAAAAAATAAATAACATAACAGTTTCACAAAACTCAAATCCACAAAATTCGAAAAAAGCAACACTTAAAGAAAAAAAAACATCTCATTACGATTACAATACGTATAACATAATTACTGAAAAAAACTTGCAACGTTCGAATTCTTATGAAACGTATACATTTGTAACCTTGACCCAGAATCAATTTCAGTCCTCAATCACACCGTTACGAAATGAATTATCAATTCCGAAGCGAAGTTAGTAACGAGAACACGTGACAATAAATTATACGATTCGATCTTCTACTAACCGTAAGTTTATGCAAGTAAGCTTTTGCTTTTAAAAAGTAAAAAAGACTTATTGATTTTTATTGACGAAGCCGTTTTTTCGAATACTTCGGAATTAAACGCCATTTTTTTAATATGACTGAATTAAGTGCCTTAACACATTAGCACTCATTTTTTGGACGTTATAAAGAATCAACTACAGATTCTTTATCCTTGTCTGAGTTAATATGCTATGGTACATTTTTATTGCTATTGTTTTGTAAAAGTTGCAGAGCTCTATTTTAAGAGTTAAGTTAAGAGAGAAAAGATTTCTATATAAAGGATAGGGATTGGTAGAAGGAACAAAGGGATTGGGATATAAGGAAAGGAATGGTATCAGAAGGGGACGGGAGGGATTACCTTATTACCTGATCTTTAGTGAGAGAATAGTACTTTTCTGGTTGAGTCAATTTAATAAAATGTAATACGAGAGCAACAACTAGACTATCTCACAATAAAATTAATTACCATATTATTAGCATTTACAAATTAAAATTAGCTGACGGTGTAACGGTTATACATTTTTAATGACAAGTCAGACATTTTAATTGCAATTAGATCTGTTTTACTCGTTCGTAAAGTTAACGAACGTTTGAAATGAATTTGCTAAGGGAATGTAATTAATGTAAGGGTATTTGATAATATATTAATGTTAAGGGGAGTAGGGTATATGTACAATGTTTTACATATGTATAATAAAAAGGTATAAGACTACACGACTGATTTAATTGTATTTTTGTTAATGATATCAAAATCTTATTATATCAATATAATCATATTGATAACATTTTACGTATATGTTTAAAGTAGATACCTATATGGTTACCTGTCATAATTATTGTAATAACGCTAAAGAACGTACTCGATTAGATAAAAAAAAAAGTAAATAATAAGGGAACGTACTAATTTTACGTGACCTATTTCTTTCTTAAGTTTTAGATCCCCTCCTCTCGTGATGAACATCCGTAGTAGGTATACGAGTATGTCAAGAAACCAAATTAGTCACACAGAAGGACAAATGAATTTTAGTGATCTTTTCTTAGTTTTCGACTTTCGAATTAATTCAACAACAGCTTTTTTTTTAAGGTTTGACTCTAAATCCCATTTGGCCAGCATAGTATATTAAAGAAACTCCCCCCTCCCCTAAATCTGTCACGCAGTTTTGGTTCGTTCCCTAATTGATAAATAATTCAATAAATAGCATCTCCACCATCACCGCAAAATTGGCCATCTTTGCCAAGACTCGCGTATTAAAAACGTTTCTCATTATTTATTTACAGTTTCGAGGGATGACAGATGATATTTTTTCGTGGAAACTAATTGCGTTTTTCTCCGCCATTTGTGTTTCATCGTCCTTGTTACCGCCTTATTATTTTGACAGGGCTTAATATAAGTATAAGGTGCAGCTGCGGTTATTTAATTAAACCATTGAATATTTCTTGGATGTCTCGTGTTGAGAATATTGATTAAAAACATAAAATATGATGTGATGTTTCGTATCTTTAATAAAGTGGTTTACTTATACATGTACGTTAGTAGAATATATTCTATGACTTTGAAGGAGCAAGTTTTATTATTGTTTAAAATTTACACTAATTACGTTTGCGGCAGACAGAAGATTGAAAAAAAACCAAAATTACTTTTAACTAACTTTAATTATAATTACACTTATTACAAATTAACCCTATGAATGATGATTCCACTTCGAAGTGGGAATATGGAATGATCACTCTTACAATTAAATCATCAATATTGGCTCGGAACAAATATCTTACGAAATAATTTCCTATTACTAAATTTACAGTTTCATCTCAATCAAAATTTTGTTGGACTCCAAAGTCGGTGATCATTGCACTATGTAATTTACTCTTCTAGTATATTTTTATACTTGTATATTTATGTTTACGTGAAGTAGATATAGCTCAGTTTTTAAAATATACATACAAAGGTATCCACAAAAAACACTATTTTTTATGTAAAAAAAAGGAGGCAAACGTGCAGACAATTCTACCTGATGGTAAGAGGTCATTGTCGCCCATGGACATCTGCAACATAAGGGATGCTGCGGTGGCGTACCGGCCTTCAAGGAATAGGTGCCTGTACACTCGACGCTTGAAAGCCCCCAGATTATAGCGCTCTGTGAAAACCTCAGGTGGAAGATCATTCCATAATTTGCACGTACGCGGAAAGAAGGTACGAGAAGCACGTACATTGGATGCAACCCTTGCGTCCAGGTGGTGTTGTTGATATTCAATCCCGCGGCGAAGAGTGCGATGGTAAAAACGTGACGGTGGCACCATATCAAACGGTTCCTTAAAGCAGTCCCCATTGCACAGACGATAAAAAACATACATAGATCCAACCCGTACGCTTAAGTTTTCTAAACCACTATTCTAAAAAATCGTAAATATGAGCACAATTAAAACAGATATTAGTTGAAATCGATCACCGAATAATAGTGAATATTAGGTACACAACAATGAGTATGTTTGTATCTACGAATATAGAGAATATAAAAGGAACCGGTATATAAAAAGCAGCTATAAATCATTTCAAATCAAGACGAATATTTAACTCATAATTTATTAAAGCAAATTGTCTTGTGGGTTGAAAGCGTTCGAGTATGTCAAGTTCAACATAACGAGTTACCAAATAAAGTAATCTTATATGTTTTGAATGTAAATATTAGATTGGTATTATATAAGTAACCTCCCGTGATATCGGTTTATCGTAAGGTACCTATATATTACATATTATTTTGTGTTAATTTATTCATATATATTTTATATTAGGCTTATAAATATGAAGCGTGCGAGTGGTCTTGTTAATACAAATTTTCGGTCAGAATTAGTTTTAGATTGCGGACATAATTACAACATTTATGTATTACAATTAAAAACTTATACATTTCATTACGTCATCCGGTGGGTTATACTGCAAAGTCAAGGTAATGTTTCAAGAAATGAATATGAAATCATTTTATTGAGGTAACTTTTTGCTATCTAAGTATGTTATACTACTCCACTTCGATACTAAAAAATCCGATGACAACACCCGTTTTAATGTATCCGTAATGGGTGCATATACCTTCGAACTCAAAAAGCAATTTTACTTCACTTACGTTCTTTAATATCGGCAGGCAATAAAAAGGTATAAACGTACATTTTGGACCCGTACATTATCTAATCATCATTCTAATACACCTATAATACTTCAATACACAACAAGCATCGTCATTTTAGTTGAGTTCAGTTAAATGTCGGTCGTAATATGACGGCCGCTATATCCCGAAACCCGAGCTTAAGAGGAAGAGGTCACGCCGGACATGCTGCGAAAGCGATCCCGTAGCCTCTCCGTTTTCCTCGCTGTGGCGGCCATCGCAGGGGGTTTTAGTGAGTGCAAACACACAAAACCCGACACCCCCCCCAGGAGTCGGGAAACTAAAAAAATTTACCCTGAAAAAAAAAAAAAAAAAAAAAAGGTTTCTTATAAAAATCTGTTTCGAATTTAATATTATAAACGATATGATCTGGAGAAGTACAGTATTCAAGTACGTAATGCAGAATAATAATTTTTCCTTGAAAAATCTTCGTAATTTTCGAAATCGTTAAAAAGGCAATTATGAAGCGCAAATTAGTTTGTTATCGTAGTCAGTTAAAAAGTGTCATAAAACTTGGAAAGATTGTTTACTATTTACTTGTTTGTACATAATTAAAGTGATTACGGTTCTACATTAAATAAAGTTAATTAAATAAAAGTAATTTAGGTTTCAAGAGATAGTGATTGTGCATGAAATGATAAGAACAAAGGTAATTTATCATTATTTTTATCAAATGAGTTTACTTACGATTTTCTCCGGTGAAGGGAGGTTATGCCGGTTCTTTTCGGTATTTATGCCGTTAGATTATAATATGTCTTAGCGAGATTATAAACCGTCGAAAGATTGTAAAACGTAACAAAATATAATATAATTTAGCATTCATTTTTCGATAAATTACGATCTAAATTCCTTATATTGAATTAGGTTAGGTTTTAATTTAATTATAAAATAAGTCCTAACCTAAACCATCTCACTTCAAATAATAATAAAAAATACCTAACCTAACCTAACTTTTGTATGGAGTTCACAATATATCGACATTTTACAATCTCACTAGAAAGATTGTAATATAACGGTTTTTACAATTTTACGGTGACATATACACCTATTTACGCACAGGCAGACTGAAAGTTCTCAACAGTCTTTCAATATTTTTTTACAAATATATAGCAATATGGAGCTAACAGCACACACACTTGGAATCATTAATGATTAAATAGTAATAATAAAAAAAAAATATTTAAAAAGCTCCATCGGTCTCACAGACAATCGCCCGAGTAAAGAAAGCTTAACAACATTCCGATCCCGTGTGAGATTAAAAATATTATATTTAATAATAATTTGTAACTTGATAACTTAAAAACGCTTATAAGTCTAATAAGTTAAATTAGGGAAATTGTGAGGTTTGAGTTTATGGTGATAATTTACTAGCTTTTGGTTAGACACTCACCGTTCCGCTCTTATGAGTCATGACGTGATGTAATATAGCCTACGGTCTACCTAAGTAAACAGACTATAATTATAAAAGTCAGAATATTATTCTACTATAATTATGTTAATATACCTACGTGTTTATTTTGAAGCTCAAAAAATTTCGTCAATTAATTTATTTAAAAATAATATATTTCCATACAATATTAAAGTATTGCAGGTTGTGTTACTAATTACCGTTAATAATGTTTAATAAGAATAATAACCCATAATTAAGGTAGTGTATCGAATGTTAATGTAAAGATAATAATTAATTATTACTACTAAAAAAGATTGAATTTCTATAATGTCTCATATCACAGTCAATACAAATTTATTACAAAACATTTTCTATGAATTAATATTTAAAAGATATTTTAATAATAAAAAATGTAACTTATGTCGAAAGTAGGTTTTAATGCTTTTTCTTTATGTAATAAGTTCAAATTTCGCGCCAAAATGTCAAATCTAAACAATTCTAGTGATGTGTGTATTCGATTTTTTTTTATTCGATTAATCTAAAATCGAGTCTATTGTTAAAACATTTTTATTACATAGATATCAATTGGTTTTGCTTTTTTCAACATGTCTATAATTTAAAACAAATGTAAAATATTTTGTCTCTTTATATTTAATAGATATCTATGAGATAATGTTTTAGTATGGCAAATGTTTCTGTTTTTTTTTTTTACGGCAAAGATTTAATAGTAGATAGATATCTAGATGTATCTACTCTAGAAATTGGTAGACATAAATGTATTTATCTAATGTAGACCGTTTTGTAATTTTTAAATAACTTTTCGCCTTTACCTAGCATTTCTATCTAGATAGATAGATAGATATCTATCTACCAATGGCGCACTTTGCATCATTTTACAAGCATGCGAAGCGCGAATTTATAGTCTGTAGAAAAAAACATCAAGCATTTCCTTGCAGAATTTGTATACTCTGTGCTTTCATTCAATTTTAATTCAACTCGTCTTTAAAGAGGAGTTAGTTCTTATATTCTTTGTATTAACTAATTTAAGGGATTTAGCTTATGTATTGTGATATTTACTCAATAAATCTCCTATTAGTTACTATAGTTAAGTAATTATAAGGTATTATAACCAGTTACCTGAAGTAGGAATACTCGTTAAAATTCGCCTGTGACAGATCGATTTAGCGTACTTTATAAGTTGCAGGTTATATTATACGCTTTATATTGTTTTCCGCCTGTGTTTAAACCGTATTAGTTAAAAATGGAGAGCATGGATGTCGCGCAAGAGAGTACTTCGGCAGCATCGACGCCAGCAATGGAAAATGGTGAGATTTTTGTTAAAACGCGAGTGACGCCGGTACTTGGTGCGGCGAAAACGTGCTTCTTTGTTTCGTCGTTTTTTTGCTAAAGTTCTTTATTTAAACATCCCAGGACCGGACAAAAACGTGACAGCGGAGGAAATGACTTCGCGGGATTATTATTTCGACTCGTACGCACATTTCGGCATCCACGAAGAAATGTTAAAAGACGAAGTCCGCACTCTCACATACAGAAATGCGATGTATCATAATAAGCATCTCTTCAAAGGAAAAGTAAGGCCTTGCGAAAAACTATAAATTGTATCGTACAACTAATTTAACATACTATTAAAATGTAACTAAATTTTCTTAAGTAGTTGGCTAATGTCTTATGTACCATGTTGGTACTTATGAGGTTAATATATGTTTTTTTTTCTTTTTATAGACAGTTTTAGACATTGGGTGCGGGACGGGTATCCTGTCCATGTTTGCCGCCAAGGCTGGTGCAGCAAAGGTCATAGCGGTGGAGTGCTCTAACATAGTTGACTACGCTCGCAAAATTGTTGAGGCTAACAGACTCCATGATGTTATAGAAATTGTTAAGGGAAAGGTAAGAAACTATAAGAACTTTTTTTATAAATTGTAATTTACATATTTATTCTAGAAATTTTCCCAAGCAATATGTGGAAAATTTTATATACAATTAAAGTTAAAAATATTTAAAAAGTACTTAAAAACTGTTTCCATTCTTACCTAAACAAAGGTATTTCTACATTTTATTAATTCAATATTTTAAGTTCATTACTTAACTGAAGATTTTGATGTCAGCAACTTAGATTATTTGATATTTAGTTTTATTCAATAGGAATCCCGCTGTGTCAAAAAATTTTGAATCAATGTTAAAGATAAATACAAAACCATTTTACATTAAAAGCTTTTTTATTTGATATCTGTTCTATCAAGTTTGAACTTATTAAATAATATCTGAATTTTTGTAGGTAGAAGAAGTAGATCTACCGGTAGACAAGGTGGACATAATAATCTCGGAGTGGATGGGCTACTGCCTGTTCTACGAGAGCATGCTGGACACGGTGCTGTACGCGAGGGACAAGTGGCTGAAGCCGGACGGCATGCTGTTCCCTGATAGGTGAGTGAAAATATGAAAATTAAAAAGTAAATATTAAAAATAGTCTATTTTTGAATGTATTGTTTACATTTTGATTTAAAGCATTTTTTATCTATTTTATTTTAGATTTTGATTATTTTACTATGTTTAAAGTAATACTTTTACTTAGATAAAACAACTATGTTTGTTGTTTAACAACTTTGTGATTTTGGAAGGTTCTAAAAATAATATAACATTTTTTTTTACTTCAAATTATCTTGATAGTAAATTAGTCATCAGGAATCTCATAGCACACATCGGTATACTATAGTATTTATAATTGTTTAAATATTTTTTCAAAGTTCAAAAATATTGTATAGAAACGTTTTTGTATTACTATGATACTAAATATTTTATATATATGATGGCACACCTTGGGAATAATGTGGTCGCTTCAAAGCTGTCTTAATAAATTTATAAATTTGCAATTAACTTTGATTTTGCTGAAAAAATACAAAAAAAAATCCTGCTGAGTTTCTTTGGCAGTTTATTCTCAGGTCTCGGCCTTAACTTTTCCGAAACCGTAATAGATTTATTTGACGTTCAAAAAGTAAATTTTATATTTCTATTTTGAATAAAATGATTTTGAATTTCAACTTGAACAATTTTTCTTTCTTGCCAGGTGCACACTCTTCATCTGTGGTATTGAAGACCGTCAATACAAGGACGAGAAGATCAACTGGTGGGACGATGTGTACGGCTTCGACATGTCCTCCATCAGGAAGGTGGCCATTTCCGAGCCACTCGTCGATGTTGTTGATGCTAAACAGGTGATTTCACTTTTGTTTCTGTATATAATCTGTCAGGTCATGAGAGTAGAGTAAATATTGATGATTTTTTAAATATGATAGCTGTTTGAATATGGTAAAGATTTTATGTAAGTAACTAATGTTTTGTAACAGATTTTTTGATATATTTTTGATGAAATTTTGTATGGATATATTTACTATTGAACATGAAGGCTGAAATTGAAATGTTTAAGTGCAGAAGAATTTTCTATGTACCTATACTAAAAATGCGTAATTAATTTGTTGTATGTTTCGGAAAATAATAAGATAATTGAAACTTTAATATAATAAATATAAAAAAAGTAATTTTTACTTATAAAATATTTCTATTCTCATTTATTACTATTAATTAAACTCTACGTTTTTGGCGCAGAATAAATGTTGCGCGACAGTGATCAAGCGTTTAAATCAATTTTGTCATGCCATTGTTAATGAAATGTTCATTTGTTCCAGGTTGTCACGAATTCTTGCCTATTAAAAGAAATAGATTTATACACTGTCAAGAAAGAAGATCTGAACTTTGAATCTAAGTTCCACTTGCAAGTGAGTACCTTTGTTTTTGCTTTTTTTAATTTGAAGGGTACACGCAAAGAACAGGGATTGTCACAATTTTTATATTTTTAATTTTTTTTAATGATAGCACATCTATATGTACAGGACTTTTATTTCTAAAAACAGGATTTTTGAAAAACTCATTACGAATTATCAAAAATATGTTTTAAGTTTACAATCCTCATACAAATGATATCAATTTTGAACTTTCAATTGCAAATTTCTCAGGATTTACTTTTTTGGACATTCCCTGTACTTTGCCTGTACCCTTCATTTGTTCTTTCTCATTGTTTAGTTTTGTGGTGATTGCAATTTGATTTAAATATGTCATGTTTATATTTATTTATTATTAAACTACTTTTTGATGTTTGTAAAGTACTTTAAAGTACAAAGTCGCTACATCCACTCAGCACCTGTAGGGCTATTCCGACCAAAAATCGAGACTCACTCAAGTGAATTTATTCGTTTCGCTCATTCGGTCTGTCGAATTTGAATTGTTAAAAACTTGCTACAGAATATCCAATGCATACATTTTACGTCAAAATTGACAAATACTTTAGTACGACTCGATGCCGCGTCGTATCCACATGGCGCTACATGTACAATCGTGTGAGTGAAGTGAAAAAATTTTCGCTTGAGTGAGTCTCGATTTTTGGTCGGAATAGCCCTACTGATCAACATCACCTTGTCTCGCGTGCTTATTGTTATTTATATGAATTTGTATGGGCTAACGGTCACGAAGTTGATCGTCTTATTGGCATCGTATCGCGCGTATTGTTAACAGAATGGTTATTTTTCAAATCGTCCTGAGTGTTTATTTCAACAAATTACATATTATGTTCGTAAATACATGTGGATTTAGAGTCAATCATTCAAAAACTAATCTGGTAACTTTAATGTGAAAATAACGCGTTATGGGTTCATTCAAGTATTACTTAACGCAGTTTGGGAGGAGGGAGGGGTCTTGTAAAACGTTACGGTGCGTTATGGGGCCGGGAGGGAGTATAACAACAACACGTTACGTAACGACATAATTGTGATTTTTAGATGAAAATGGTCTCGAAAATTATTTTAGTGACCGTTTTCACCTAAGAATTTAGGTAAAATGTTACGTAACGTCTAGGGGAAGGGGTACAGAACAAAGTTACGGTGCGTTACATATGGGGGAGGGGGCATCAAAATTTTTCAAAAATTGCATTACGTAATACTTGAACGACCCCTAAATTGAGATAATATATCTTGTATGAAATTAGTAATAAATTATTTGAACAAACTAACTTTCTTAATCAATTTCGTTTAATTTGCTTAAATAATAAACTGGGATTAGTTAAAATACTGATTATATTCGAAGGAAAATCGTTACTGAGAATCAATCTCCTGTAACTGACAGGCACAATTAAAAGCCTTCGATAAAATTATTCATTTTGTCTCCAGGAAAAACCCGATGAAACGGTCTTTGTTAGAATAGAAATTTTTCCATCCAGTGCCTTCAAATTCTTGGTCAATTTAATGAAATGCCGATATTGTGAAATCTTTCCATTTGCAAAATCAATAAAATTTATGAGGAGTAGTGGTTATTTTTTAGTTCTACTATTCTCGTTTGCGTCTTTTAATATTTACGTTATTCTAGTTGATATCCCGCAACTTTTTTTTATGCAGTGTACTAGAATATTGATGATTTTTTATCCTCTTCTCCAATCAGTGACCATCCATAGTATATGCCAAGACGCGTCATTACCGTTTTTTTTTTTTTTTTTTTTGTTGACGCAGGGTAAATCTTCATAGATACCCGACTCCTGGGGTCCGGGTTATGTGAGATTGCACTCACTAAAACCCCCTGCGATGGCCGCCACGGCACGGAAAACGGAGAGGCTACGGGATCGCTTTCGCAGCACGTCCGCGGCCTCTCCCGAAATCCTTACAGACTTACCCAATACAATGGTGTAGACTTTATTGAATAAACTTAAAATTAACTTACACAACTCTATAACAAATTATATACAGAACATTTCTTACCTATTGGTCTATTAAAAATTGCCCAAAATGTTGTCCGTTATTCCGGATTGCGTTTTATAATACACAAATAATGCTTAATTATAAACGCCGATATTTGAAATGAAATGAAATACTTTTTATTCAAAATAGGAACAAAAAAAAAACACTTTCTGAAAATCAAACAGAATTATCTACTACGGTTTCGGAAGAGTTATGCCTCAGACCTGAGAAGAAACCGCGAAAGTAACTCAGCGGGACTTTTTTGTCGATATTTCTAATATATCTCCGTTTTACCGGTTTTCCTTGAGGTTACCGGAGGCCCAATTCTCCACCCCTTCCCCATTCATTCTCCCTAAAAGGCGGGCAACGCATTTTGTGGCACCTCTGGTGTTGCAAATGTCCATGAGCGGCGGCATTCGTTTTCCATCGGGTGATCTGTCGGCTCGTTTGCCCCCTATCCCATAAAAAAACCTGACTGCATCCGAAGGTTATGTTATTTGTACAAGAAATGGTTTGAATACTGGAATAAATAATAACAAAATACATATTACATTTTAGAGCCCCGTAAATGTTACTTGGCACTACGTTATACTATCCCTTAATAATAAAGTACATTAATATAATTTAAACATTAAATAATTACAGTTACTTTCAAGTTAACAATATTGTTGATAGCTTTAATAAATAATCAAGAAGCTAGGGTTGCCAATTCCAAATTAAAAAAAACTGTAATTTTAAATGGGAGAAATTGAGACAAGTCAGTTGAAATCCTGTGACATGGAAGCTATCGTATTATTTCTTATCTATAAAGATAAAATATATCAGTATACACAAAGCCAAGATCTTTCTTAAGAAACTATCCAAGACACACCAAAGCCTTCCACCTACCAGGATATATCCTAATAAAAGATTGGCTTTGCAAACTCTCCCAACTAAATCTTTTTTTTTCTTTTGTTCAATATTCTTTTCAACTGTTAAATTCTCCCATTTTTTTTTCAGGACTTGATACTTCATTCGTGGTTGGCAACCCTAATACATATATAGGTAGTTTACTCAGCTCTAAGATCGGGTTGCGTGGGCGCAAGGACGTGACTTGCGCCCGCGCACCGTGCGGTTACAATAACATTACTCGATTTCCGCACCTGTATGTACATACACTTATAGGTAATGAAATGTTGGATTATGTTGAAAGTCGCTTGTATTGATATTGTAAATATTAGCAATACAATTTATCAATCGCCTTAAAAAAATAAAGGTTGCAATTTCTTTTTGTTTGTTGCGTTAATTGTCAATGAGTTTTGGTTTTCTTCTTTCAAGTAAACGGATATACTTTTTGGTTGGCCTAATAGATTTTTTATGATTATCATCGGTATAGTAATTTAGTTTCTTTTTATAATTAGAAATTCAGGATAGCCTTCAACTTACAAGTACAATTATTATAAAAATACATTTAAAAAACTGTATCAAATGCTAATTTTCTTTTTTATTTCCATAAATGTATTCGCAAATTCAATTACAAAAATCTAGACAGCGCGATTCAGTATTAACATAAAAACGATCAGCGCCATCTATCGTCAATATTCGGAACTAATGCTTTCAATTCATCCGACCCGGGCGGTAAGGAATGTGTAATGACGTATATCCGTAATGACCTTTGTGTGTTAATTAATGAAGTGCATTAATCATACTAACGTTGTAATACTATGATATTGTGGCTCGCTTCCTTGTAATTATGTATTGGCTAGCGGTTGCGCGGCGTCTCTTGCATGTAGGCTTGCCAGGTGTCCGGCTTTAGCCGGACATGTTAGGCTTTTTGGGGTCGCGTCCGGCCAAATATGTACGTGTT
>DVXP01001733.1:0-14214 GCA_018235645.1 Junonia grisea | reverse complement strand
AAAAAAGGAAAGGAGCGATATAAAGTAGCTGCTAGAAAACAAGAAGAAATAAATGCCCTATATGTTAGATTTAATACTATATTAAAAATTATAGAAAGTAAGAAGTATAAAAGCTCCGATTTAGAAGTTATAGATGTGATAAGTAATAAAATAAGTTATTTGTACGAAGAAATAAATAAGTTATGTACTTCTAGCGTAAGTAGTTCGATAAGTTTAATAACTATGGAGACTTTTAATTTAAAAACTGCGTGTAATTTGATCCCTTCAATGGATGGTTCTGACGAAACAACTTCGAAGTTGATTGATAGCATTGAAATGTATGATTCTATGTTGGAACCGAATTCAAAAAAGAGTTTAATTTCATTCGTGCTAAAAACTCGTCTTAATAAGACTGCAAAGTTAAAATTAAAATCTGATTACGACTCTATAAGTAGTCTGGTTTGTGACATTAAGACATATTTAATTAGTAAAAAATCGTATGTATCCTTAATTTCTCAATTAAACAATATAAAACAAAATAATATGTCAATTCAAGACTATGGTAATATCATTGAAAATCTTTTTGTGGATTTAACAATATCTCAGTCGCAAGATTCACATTCACACGAAATACTCCGCCCTATAAACGAAAGTTTGGCAATTAAAAAGTTTGCAGATGGTCTACGGAATCGTCGCACCAGCACTATAATAGCAGCGCGTAATTACAGCAACCTCAGAGATGCCGTGCGTGCTGCTGAGGACGAAGAATTATCGCAGCCCACCACATCCAACGAAACAGTATTATTGGGAGCTCGTGGTAAGTACAATAATAATAGACCTCATAACAAACACCAATATGGAGGACATTCAAATCGTGGGCAACTCAATCGCAACTCCATCAATAATAATAATTTTCATCAAAATCGATTTTCCGTATCGCGTGGTTTTCACCGTGGAAATAACAATTATCGAGGACGTTCAGCTTATTTTCGTGGCAGAAGAGGTAAGTATATAAATACTTTTTCTCCTACAGAGGAAAATCAAGCGCAAAATACTTCTAGTTGTCGCGATCAAAATGTTTTTGCCAAAGTAGAAAATAAGCAGTTTTTTCGATCCTAAAGGTTTAATCCTATCATTAGATAGTAATATAAAATATGTAGAGTTTAATTATGAGAATAAGAGATGTTTATTTTTAATTGACACTGGCGCATCGATTTCGGCAATTAGTCAGAACATACTGTGTCGCAATACACCAATAAATGGAAATCGTATTGTAATCAACGGTGTAGGTGGTCAGGTTCGAGCTAAAGGTTCCGTCGACTTGACAATTTTTTCTCGGAACGGAATACAGTTTCATCATACTTTTTACGTATTTGATTCGCTTCCATGTAAGGCTAATGGAATTTTAGGTTTAGATTTCCTTACTCGTTACGGTGCTAACATAAATATTAAAACTTGTACTTTGACATTAATCCATAATGGAATAGAGTTTACATATCCATTATTAGACACATGTAATTTAGAGTGTCCTGAAGTTTTGACTATTCCACCGCGATGTGAAAGTATCCACTATATTGGAATTAATTCTAGTATGAAAGATGATTGCGTGGTAAGCGCGAGAGAAATAACAGAGGATCTATTTTTAGCTTCCGCGATAGTAAAACCTAAAAACGGAATGATACCTATTAAAATTCTTAACATTAGCGAAAAAACAATTCAGTTGCCAAAATTTAATCCAACAATTAATTTGTTATCGGAATACAATATTTACAATTTTTCTAAAACCAACTCTAGTTCCGATAGAGCGAAAATTTTATTAAACTTATTAGACTTAAACCATTTGAACTTGGAAGAGAAAAGCTCTATTGAAAATATTTGTAAAAAATATTCAGATATTTTTCATTTACCCGATGACAAACTAACAAAAACTGACATTTATGAATCTAATATTACTTTAAAACCAAATTCAAGTCCAATATATGTAAAGCCCTATAGAATACCACATTCTTTGAAGCCGGAAGTATCGAAACAAATAAAAAAAATGTTAGACGACGATATTATCGAGGAAACCAAGAGTGAATGGTCTAGTCCTATTCTTTTAGTACCCAAAAAATCAGACCAGAGTGGTGAAAAAAAGTGGCGATTAGTTGTTGACTATCGAAAACTTAATGAAACTATACAGGATGATAAATTTCCGCTTCCTAACATAACTGATATATTAGATTCACTATCTGGTTCCGTTTTATTTTCTCACCTTGACTTAAACCAAGGATTTTATCAAATACCAATTAGCAGCGATAGTAAAAAGTTAACAGCTTTTACAACTAATACTGGGCAGTACCAAATGAAACGCCTGCCTATGGGATTAAAAATTAGTCCTAGTGCCTTTTCCCGCGCCATGACAGTTGCAATGTCCGGATTAACATACGATAAATGCTTTGTTTACTTGGATGACTTAGTTGTTTTTGGTCGTAACTTAGCAACACACAATTGTAATTTAATCGATGTTTTTGAACGTTTACGAAAAGTTAATTTAAAATTAAATCCCTCAAAATGTCAATTTTTAAAACGAGAAATTCTTTACCTAGGTCATATTGTTTCTTCAGAAGGTATTTTACCTGATCCTTTAAAAGTTAAAATACTCCAAGAATACCCCACCCCAAAGAATCCAGATGAAGTAAAGAGATTTGTTGCATTTTGTAATTATTATAGAAAATTTATTCCATCTTTTGCAAAATTAACTTACAGTTTAAATAATTTATGTAGAAAAACTGAACCGTTTATATGGTCTGAAGCATGTGAAAATTCTTTTCAAAAATTAAAAACAGCTTTAATTTCGCCGCCAATTTTGCAATATCCAGATTTTTCGCCGCGTAACGAATTTGTCATACAAACAGACGCATCAGGTATAGCGGTTGGTGCAATATTATGCAACAGCGATATGCGACCTGTCGCTTACGCAAGCAGACCTCTTAACAAAGCAGAAAGGAATTACCCTACTATACAAAAAGAATTAGTAGCTGTAGTATGGGCTATAAAATATTTTAGACCGTACCTGTATGGTCGAAAGTTTAAAATAATAACAGACCATAAGCCCCTAGTTTACTTATTCAGTATGAAAGATCCTTCTAGTAGGTTGTTAAAATTTAGATTAATACTAGAAGAGTATGATTTTAAGATAGAATATGTGAAAGGGGTAGACAATGTAGCTGCAGATGCATTGTCTAGAGTATGTATAACATCTGATGAATTGAAAAGTATGAATGAGAGTATTATGGCAGTGTTGACTAGGGCACAAACAAGGAGATTGAAGGAGATGAATAAAAGTAACGAAGAATCACTTGTCTCTAATATTCCCAATGACGATTGGACTGATCACCCAAGAGTTGTGGAGATACTTAGAAAACAAGATGATTCTATTGAACTATCTCTAATTGAAGGAAAAATGTTAAATTCCTATAGAATTAAAAATGAGATATCAGCGGAATCTGAATGTTTTGCGTATGTTCCTAAAATAAACACTTTGTTTATTAATCTCGACTTTGAAATGCAATTCACGCGAGTCGTATTTGTTGAAAAGTTGAGAAGTTTTTGTGAAAAAATAGGCGTTAAAGAATTATGCATAATAAAAACGAATGAAAATATATCGTTTATAAAAGATATAGCTGATGAAATAAAAAGTCTTAGTTCATGGTCCGGACCACGCCTATGTGTACTAAGAGGAATAAAAAGAGTAGAAAATGATGACGAAAAGAAACATATACTTAATGACTATCACCTCTTGCCAACAAGTGCACATGCTGGCATTAGGCGCATGTTTAATAATATACGTCGACTGTACTACTGGCCAGGCTTGGAAAAAGATATTAAAGAATTTATACAAAAATGTGATAAGTGCCAAAGGCAAAAATATAATAAATATACTAAGGAACCTATGGTCATAACGACTACATGTGACTCGGCATTTGATATGTTATTTTTAGATTTAGTAGGCCCCTTAGATATAGATGATTATGGGTATAGGTATATTTTAACTTTGCAGTGCAATTTAACTAAATATATTGAAGCATATCCTTTAAAATCTAAGGATACTGTTTCAGTAGCAACTTCTTTTGTAAACAACTTTATTTTGCGCTATGGTATTCCTCGTCAAATTTTGACAGACAGAGGGACTGAATTTCTTTCTTCTACAATGCAACAGGTATGTCAACTTTTAAATATTGAAAAACTACACTCTACATCATATCATCATCAAACTATTGGTTCTTTAGAAAACTGTCATAAACACTTAAGCGCTTATTTAAGAATTCAAACAAACAATAGCCCACAATCGTGGAGTACTTGGTTACCTTACTGGTGCTTCGCATACAATACTACAGTACATACGCAAACAAAATACACACCATACGAGCTTGTATTTGGTAAACCTTGCAATATTCCATCCAATTTAACAAATAAAATAGATCCAATATATAACTTCGAAGATTATCAATTTGAATTAAAATATAGACTTCAACGGTCTCAACTAGACGCTAAACAAAACTTGATGAAATGTAAGCAAGTTAGAAAACATCAATATGATACGTATACCAATGCTATATCATATCAAGAAGGTGATTTAATCCTAGTAAAAAACGAAAACTGTAAAACCAAATTTGAACCACTGTATTTAGGTCCATATAAAGTTGTAAGGGAGGAAGGATCAAATGTAATAATTATAGACGATAAAGGCAATAACAATGTAATACATAAAAATAGAACAAAATGTTATTATAATTAAAAAAAAAAAAGACAATGTATATGTATTTTCTTTTTTTTTTCTTTTAAAGGGGGCATGTAGTGATGTAAGAAATTCCTTGTAAGCATAAGTATAGTATAAGTGTAATGTGATTTAATTTAGCAGTCAGTAATAAAGAATTACTCGACGAGTTCGGTTGACTTTTCTTATTGCCTAATCCCGTCTCCACACCGACTATGTTTTAAGTTCGATACATCGCAAACGCAATAGTAACTTAAACCTTGGAACTTACCTTGTGATGGACTAACTTTAAGGAAACCGTTTCCTTCGATGGGCGTTGTAGGATTTGATATACTGTTTTCTTTACTCGAACGTTTGTCTTCCTTGGCTTTTCCGTTTGGGCTTGCGTATGCTGGAAATTATTAGAATTTTAATGAGAGTAGTATGTATGTAAGTAAAATTTCTCAATTCGTCTAATTTATGATAGATTAGAAATAAATAATAACAAATAAAATTTGTTATGACTGTTTTAAATATTAAATATTATATGATTTGAAACGATTTTGAAACAGGCAGTTATTGCAAGGAGAGAAATTGTGCACCAAAATATAATTTACATTAAAAAGAGCACAAATCTAGTTCACACTAAAAAAACATTTCGAACTAACCTTTAAGGCACCTCATCATGAATCCAAAAGGCAACAAGGGGTCCATTAAGCACAGTAATCTAGCAGGACTCGGTATAAAACTGATGAGTAAAGGCGCATACGCCATGAATAGCCCCTCTGGGGGACGAAGACCGGCTTCTAAGATCTTGAGCGTACAGCCTGCGATTAGATTCGCACCCGCTGAATCACCAGCGAATACTATTCGTTTCCCTGTTAATAGCATAAAATAAATAGATTTTTTGAGTAAGCCATAAATTGTGTACATCTAAGAGGAAAATGCTTATATCATGATTGGAATAAATTCAATTCATATGTCGTGACAAAACTGGTAAATGTGGTTGAGTTTGTTGGTCCCCAAAAGTTACATGATTTTCTATTATTGTATTTATGTTTTGTATAGAAAGTAAGTTAGTAGTAAACTAACTGCCTGTATATATTCCACTGCTGGGCATAGGCCTCTTCTCCTATTAGGGAGAAGGTTGTGGTGTGTATAGAAATAAAATGAAAAATTCAAATATAAACTTTAAGGATCAAAGTGACAGATACCCGAAAAATAGTTCTTCAAACAAGTGAAATACTCACCCGTAGTCCCAATTTCTTTAAAGTTATTTATCATCCAGCAATACGCGTAGAAGACTTCCTCCAAGGCCCTAGGAAACGGTGCCTGTGGTGCAAGACTATAGTCCACTGATAGTATGGGCATGTTCAGTTTTGAAGCCCATTCTCTAAGATAAGTCTCGTGGGACTTTGAACTTTGGGCCACGAAACCTCCGCCATGGCAATGGAATATTATGCCGTCTGCTGGTGGAAGAGTTGAGGAGCCTTCACCTGCCTGATGGTATAGAAAGAATTCGGAATTTATTAATTGGATTTTCATTACATTTCTTATAGATTATTAAAATTTGAGCGATTATAAAAAGGTGTCTCTAATAGAAGTTTTATCAAGGAAATTGTAGTTCCATTAAAAGCTATTGGTAAAAGTAAAAAATAGTTTAAGCCACGAAAAATGGGTTTTAATGGTAAAATGGTTTTGACGGAACGTCGATTTTTACACTACCGATTCTTCTGCAAAATAAAAGTTGCTGAACTAATTCCCTTAGTGTAAAATATTACGTCATTATGTTAAAGCATCTAGATTTTAAAAGTGGATTCAACACAAATAAGGCACATTTAACATTATAAAGTCCAAACTTACCATGCCAATCCTCTTATTAACACTAATTAACCTAACATTGAGCCCTTGTAAGCCTATATGAACTGAAGGCGGTAGAACCGTCATTTCCTTCCCTTCCTTCGTTGTTACCACTATAGGTTCAGGTGGTAAGGTTATTAACTTATTGACGGCCACTGTTGATGACATTAAACTCGGTACGCGTTTCATTATTTCTGTAAGAAAACTAATAATCATTGTATATGTTTTCACTCTTACCAAGACTATAATTACACTTGTAAGTTTTGTATATGGATTAATAATTATAAATTATAAGCTCGCCTTGGCTTGACTTATTTATTAAAGCCTACAGCTTACGTAAAATTACTTAGTTATACTGTAAGCAGGTTATGTAATTGTGTCTATTAGATTTGGAAGTATAGCTTACAAGTATAAGTTTTGCACGATACCTAAAGATGCGCTAAACCATCTAAAACGAATTTCGAATTAAGCTTGTTGAAAAAAATTAAGTTCTTAATAAATAGCTTTATTCAAGTTATATATTTGCTATTTGCGTATAAGCATATGCTTTCGATGTCAACACTACGTCATAAACATTTATGTGTAAACAAATTAAGTATTTACGTTCAAGATAAATCGTATGAATGAAATTATTTCTATAAAAGTAATTATAGACTGCAAAAACAACGACATACGTCACAGTGCTATTTCAAAATACATCAATAAACAAGCAATATAATTGATAAAATTATTTTATTTCCGGAAATTCAATTTCATAAAGAAATCGTAATTTATCTTACCTAGTATCATATTACTCTGCTAAAATCTCCTACCAAAAGTTATGCTATCATAAAAATATAATATAAAATAAAATAATAAAAAAACTTTAATTTATTTAGAGTCAAAAGTAGTATCAAATTGTCCATCTATCATACACAAAAGTTTAACAACAATCTGTATCGACTTACCGCTTTCAGCCAGAAACCAGAACGCCTTACAGAATTCCACACTAGCTGACTGACTGATATTGACGATTCGTCTCGCTCTCATCTCAGGGTCTATTAAATACTGCCCGCCCGTCCACACTGAGCTGATGAGGTTGCCGTGACTGTAGTAGGCTTCAGAGAAACCGGCCATACATATCGAGATACCCTTGAGTATGCCACGCATTGACGGTAAGAACTGTAACATTTAAATGTAATAGGAATTGGGCATTTATTTTTGAAAAGTACAAAAGATGTCTTTTCTTTCTGTCGAAAGATTCTTTGGAATTCATAAGTTAGGGGATTTGGCGAAAAACACTTGTGTGTTGATGCTTGAGTATGTAATTTGTATTTGTATTTGTGTAAAAAAAAATCTAAGAGTATGTATTTGCGAATTAGTTAGTTATACTGTAATTTCATTTATTTTTTAAGATATTATGTGGTAGACTCAAATTTCTTTCCACCCCAACTTTTGTTTGCCAAAATAGAAAGCGTTAAATTAAAGCTTTGCTTAGTTGATTTACCTTTCACCTTATTTTTGTGCCTTCATTGTATACATATTTACTGACGAAGTATAATATATGGAAAAAATATAAAAAAAAATAATATGCATATTCGCCATTGGCGAGATGAGAGAGTGAGAGGCGGATTTTTTACTTACATACTCATGTCATTGAACTTGTCAACAATGCATGGGAAAGATCAACATTATTTTAAATATAACTAAAAAATGTTTGCGGTAATATTTTAAATTATCTTATTATTATATTTGAGAAATAAGTATATAATTATGTGCTTTGACTTTTAATTTGTGTTTTTAATTAATAGTAGGTACAAAATAATAAACCACATGAATGCCTATTTCTCAAAAAGGTGATGACCTCGTAGATAGTAAATAGTTTGTTTCCCATTGGTATTTTTTCTATTTACACCGTAATGTAAACCAAACATACGATAAAACAATCTATGTACATCTCTCGTCTCTATTTTTCAAATTTTTTTCGATAAAAAGATTGTCATTCTTTATTACGAACTTGTTAAAGGTAAAATATAAGAGTTAAAAGTTCCAATCACCTTGACAAATTGTAAGACATTATAAACTTAACTTTATGCAACTCTTTAAAGTTTAAATCAGTCAAAGTAATAAAATAACAATGCTTTTACCTAAACCTTTAATGTACCAATGAAATTTAAGCGAATGTATTGCTTTATATATTGTTTTTTTTATACAGTTTAAAATATATGAATTATTTGAACTTCATATAATATCACTAATGGCATTTGACCTCATTACACAATAACACTAACTTGCGTATTCAATCTAATCTACATTAATTTAAATAGATTATAATAATGAAAAAGATTTTAACTATTTCAATTATACAAAAGTAATATAACAGTCGTCGCCAAGTAAACATATCCCACTGCTGAGCATAGGCCTCTTCTCCTATTAGGGAGAAGGTTATGGAGCTTAATCCAACACGCTGCTCCACTGCGGATTGGTGGATATACATGGGTCAGAATTTCTTTCGGCACATGCAGGTTTCCTCACGATGTTTTCCTTCACCGCCGGGCTCGAGACAATTTAAACACAAATTTAGCACTTGAAAATCTAGCTAGCCAGGGTATGAACCCGTGACCTTTGGTTAAGATCCACGTGTTCGCACTACTAGGCCATCTCGGCTCATTCACGCATACTTTACATAAAAATAGTTAATTACTTTAAAACAATATGACTTATAATAGGTTAATATAATTAGAATGAATCTATAACAGAAATGTACATAAAATGTTAAAGGCATTTTGAAAACCAATTATAAAATAACTCAATTAAATTATTTACTCTGAAACCCCACAAAGCTTATGTTCCATATAAAAATGTAAACTCTAAGATTAAACGTTTGAATTATCTCAGTCGGCAATCTTATATATCAGATAACAACCTGCATCTGTTACACGGTCCCGACTCGCAGTAGTCGCGCAGTATGCAAATAAACATTCTGTCAGGACAATATGGACATTATGAAAAGAATAATGCATCGCTTAAATAATACGGCGATTCTGAACACGGATTGCTCTTTGGGAATTTTAATTTAAATACCTATGCCAATAATTTTATAGTACATAGTTACTATACCTTTGTTTTATTTTTTTTTGTTTTCAAAATACGGAAAATATCTCGAATTCCCTGTTGTAGTTGGCGAGTCTGAGAGATAGTTGTAATTATACCTTCACTGCTGGTGTTTTTCAGTGATACTTAAATATAAAAGGCAATTAAAAATGACTGATCGTTTGATAAACCAATATGCACGTTTTTAATCTATCATGTAGTGGTTTTAATTTGATTAGCATTGTTCTAAACTTCCATCTGTGTACCCGAACTCCAACTAACACGACATTAAAGTAACAGAATTATTTTTGTATATTAAGGACTTAAAAAATCTTAAAAATCGTATATGTTTTACATATAAACCAAAAAATACACGGTATGTAATGTGTCAAAACAATTTTATTTTTAATAAACCGCTGCAGGCGAGTTGAATTCTGCATTTAGTCATTTGGGATTAACTAATGAAAAGTTGAGTTGTAACTAAAATAATTATAACTTTTTAACTAGTCCATCTCTGTTATAAAATTATTACTGGCGACCATTGTTAGTAGTCTCTATAATAAGAATGCAGCAAAATGTTATCTCACTAAGTAAAATTAATATTTTAAGTAAAAATTGTAAGCGTTGATTGTTTCAGGTTTCAAAATTAAATGGGAACATTTTGACTTTTATTTCGTGACGTAATATAATCAAGTACAAGTGACTCTCTGAGAATTTAATACGACGTTCTAGTATAAGGAGTATCTAGTATCTAGTTTAAGGAGTATCTAGTATAAGGAGTATCTAGTATAAGGAGTGATAGAGTAGCGAAATTCTTAAACAATTACCAACGCCCCGTTTGCTTTAAATCAACTAACATACAATTTTACTGAAATCAATAGTAGCAACAGTAACAGCCTGTATATGTATATATCCCACTGCTGGGCATAGACCTCTTCTCCTATTAGGTAGGAGGTCCTGAAATCAATAACTTATTGATTCTTTTTTACATATTTTTGATTAGATGCTTGATCAGTATGCATTTCTGGTCACGCAAAACAATCACTATCGTGTATAATATTAATTAATTTTAAAGTCTCTAATAAAGGATTTTTATTAGTTATATCGTAATTATTGTGTTTACTCTTTTAAAGAAAAATGAAATATTTTTTCTCATTTTGAAATGTGACTAAAATTGATACCCAGTGAGTTCAAATTTAATGAATCCAGGCAGATTGTATGTATCGAAGACCTTCTGAAAATTCAAATTAATTGCGCATCTTTACTGACTGTCAATAAAATACATTTTTCCCCATATATTATATACTATACTCAGAAACGGTAGTCAACTGAACGTTTTTTTTAATTTGAATTAATTAACGTTAATTTAATTCTAAAATTGATAAGCAATTAATATTCAAGCTGGTAACTATACCGCAGTGAGTCCTAATTTAATAGATCCAGGTTTCGTGTATCGAATTAACTCCACAGGTGCCTGCAGAGATTTGTAATAAATCCTATTATCGTTGCCCTGCACTTAGCTGAAAATATTCAGAACACGTACGAAGCTAAATCTCGACTTAATTGCTTTGGTTTATTTTTTTTTTAGTTTAAGAAAATTTTCTTTGAATATAAATTTGAGAACTGGTTCTTACCTGTTGGATGAGTAAAAATGTGCTTCTATATGTTTGAGAGATTTTTTATGAAAGATGATTTGAAAACTCTTGAATGAATTTGACTGTATTACCAACTGAACCTGTAGAAAATCCGAAATAATTAAGACTATGAATCTAGGGGATTATAGAGAAGGAATTAATCTAGGCAACTAAAACACATTTTTCTAATGACATTATTTGATTCTAAAAATGTTACAGCACATTGTAAAAATATGTTGATGATGTTGTGTATTCGATACCTATATGTATGTATAATTGTGAATATAGTGAATTTATATTATTCCTGAATTCCGTAGTTACAGCTGCAGTGACGTGCTCTTGGCACCTGACCGGACATTGCAATATGACGGACAATTCAAATTCACATACATATGCATATGCGTCTCATACAAATAGTACAACAATGAAATAAGATTAATTAATTTAATGAAAAAAAAATGCTATGCTAGAGTTTATTGTATAGCTTAGATTTCTACGAAAAAAGAAACAATTTTTCTTATAAAAATAAACCCTTCTTTTTTGTAAAGTATTATTTTATACATAAAAATACCGTATTAATCAAACCCAAGACAGAGATATTTTTATATTGATATTCTTCTGCCTATAAAAACATTCTTAGACAATCCTTTCACAACAAAAGTCTTCTTACATAAATATCGTGCCTATCGAATCCAACGGTGATAGTCATAATTTAAAACTAAAAACGTTCTTTATCTCATCATCAAAAGTCTCATTTTATAAACATCGTATAACGAATACTTCAACGAACGCTGCGATAGTGTCAAATCGATTTTTTTCGACGCAGGGCAAATCGGTATCTACTGCTCTTAAAATTATTTTCCAAAAATCCCTTTCACAATATAAATACTATTTTAAAAACAATACTCCTATCGAAACTTACACATTGTATATGATCAACCCCTCAGCGAATTCGTCTGCCCTAAAAATATTCTTTAAAAAACGCAGTGATAGTTTCAAAACTACATTTATCTGCCCCTAAAACCAATTCTTTTAATAAAATCATTCACAACACAAGTCTTATTTTAAATGTCGAATCTATCGAAATCGATCTAGCACGTCGTATATGATCATTTCAAATCTATATTTCATCTGCCCTAAAAACATTATTAAAAAAAAAGTCTTATTTGATAAACAACCCTTCAACGCAGCGATAGTTTCAAATCGATATTCATCTGCCCCTAAAAACTAAGAGGATCGAGTTCCCAGAAGACGTTGTAGCGAAATCGCCGCAGGGCCGAAGAGTTGAATATAAAACAGGCGTAGCCGTGGCTGTATAGGAATTGTGAATAATACGGTTTCTGTTTCAAAGGCTTCGCTCCGAGCGTTTTAGTGAATTTCACTTGATCGTTCAATGAGGTTATGGTGTATTTTATTTGGGTCTATTTTCTTGGTGGTATTATTTTCGTTCATTTCAGTTTTTGGTAGGGTCTAAAAAGTTATGTAGTGGTTTTGGAGGGTTATGAATTCATTGGTGGATGTGTCAAAAATTTGGAAATGCGTTTTTACATTTGGATTTTTCAAATGACTTCCTCGTTCGCTTGGAACTTACCCATAAAGAAACAATAAGTTTTGCGAAAGTTTTGTTATTAATAAAAAAATCTAGGAGATATTTGTAATGTACATAAGCTAACGCAAAAACTTTTTAATATCAAATCAAAATTGCATCACCAATAACCAAAACACAAATCGATAACCCATTAAAACGTATAACTTTAAATATTAACCAGCCATATAACCTAAAAATTTTAATAGCCTGTCAGAACCTAACAAAGCGATAAATAATTCAACCACCAGCACACTCATCTGCTCTCCAATCAAGCCTGTTTAATTTCAATCAAACGCATGACTACGGCTAATAGCCGGCACTGTCACTTGCAGATCTAATACATAACTAACATCTACCCTACTGTGTTTATTTATGCTAATAGCTCGCTTTGAATATAGATTGCTATTTATGGTGAAAGT
Organism: Junonia grisea; assembly: GCA_018235645.1. Lineage (NCBI taxonomy): Eukaryota > Metazoa > Arthropoda > Insecta > Lepidoptera > Nymphalidae > Junonia > Junonia grisea. The sequence goes on along the minus strand of DVXP01001733.1, from coordinate 924 downwards.
AGAGTAACAGCCTGGAAATGTCCCACTGCTGGGACCTGTAAAGAGAAGAAGAAGAAGTAAGAAGGTTAATGAGTTTAATTCACCACGCTGCTCCACTGTGGGTTGGCAGATATATGTGTCAGAATTTCTTGCTATACATACAGGTTCCTCCGAGATGGCCTAGTGGTGCGAACACGTGGATCTATACCAAAGGTCGCTGGTTCAAATCCTGGCTAGCACCAGTGGATTTTCAAGTGCTAAATTTGTGTTTAAATTCATCTCGAGCTCGACGGTGAAAGAAAACATCGTGAGGAAACCTGCATGTGCCGGAAGAAATTCTGACACATATGTCCACCAATCCACAATGGAGCAGCGTGGTAGATTAAGCTCCATAATCTTCTCCCTAATAGGAGAAGAGGCCTATGCCCAACTGTGGGATATGTACAGACTATTTTATGTTTTTTTATACAGGTTCCTCACGGTTTTTTACCTTCATCGCTAAGCAGGAGGTGAATTTTAACACAAAGTTACGTTATTTCGATTATTTTTTTTCTTTTCTTTTCTTCTAAGATAGGTGGCCAACGAGCTGACAGATCACCTGATGGTAAGTGAATATTGCCGCCCATAGACATTTGCAACACTAGAGGAGCTACAAAATGCGTTGCCGTCCTTTTAAATGGGAATACGCTCTTTTCTTAAAGGTCTGCAGGTCGTAACTGTCCGGAAATACCGCAAGCGGCAACTCATTCCACAATTTCTGATTGTAATGTTGGTCAATATTTGGAACTGTCACTTGTAGATCTAATACATAACTATTCTCTACTGTAATGTGTTAATTTATGTTAATAGCCCGCTTTGAATATAAATTGCTGTTCCACGGCATTGCATGTAATAAAAATCCGCTGACTGAAAACAGCGAACTCTTCAACAAAGTCTGATTATGAA
>DVXP01001732.1:0-14219 GCA_018235645.1 Junonia grisea | reverse complement strand
ACTTCATAAACTGGCGTTTGTATTAATTTTACTGCCCAAAAAATGAATTTAAAACTGCCCGGTTAAATACATGCCATATTAAATTTTTAAATTATTAAAATTTAAAATTTATTTGAAATTATTAAATCTCAAGAGCAAACTCTTGAGATTTTGTATTTTTTTTATTTTCCCTTGAAAAATAAAATGATCAATATATATATTGAAATATTTCTTCTGAAAAACAAAATTTATGTATGTTCTTCTAGGAGATTCAAAACAAAAAAGTGGTGGTGTCAGTCATTCCTTGTTGGAGTAGACACAATACTTTGTGGATTTAGAAATGATAATGGTATTGTAGAGGAATTAAAACTATACAAAGTCAGTGATTTGCCCAAAATGTCTAAGGTAAGAAACTATTCATAACTCATATTTTTAGAACATTACAGATTTCTTAAATTATTTTTATATATAGATTTCTTTTATGTTTCCGAGCTAAAACAATGGCCAAAATAAGAAAATTTATATCTAATAATTTTGGTTACTTTTAAATAAAAGTTATGTTAAACTGAGCAAATTGAGTCACTTAGCACTTTTTAGAAGAAAAAATATATAACGAAAATTAAAAAAATAAATTTCCAAAGATATACTGGATTCCTCTATTTTTAAATTTATTTGATTTGACTGCAAAATAATAAAAAAATATACATATTATTTTTTAATTTCAGAGAATGTGGGATCCAAATGTTTGCTTTAACTTTTTAGATACTTTTTTAACATTTGTCAAAAGATGTCTAGCTCGAAAAATTAAACAGATGCATGGAGAGGAATTTATAAGCAACTTACAAGAATTGCCATTAATGAGTTTACTTTTTGAATGGACTCCAAGGTCTGCCGTCCATGTTTCAGACGATTATTGTCACACAGATGATCCCATATTACATGAATGGTTTTTACATAATTTTGGAAAAAATGGTAATGTAAAAAATATGTAATTAATATACTTATAAGCTATTTACTATTATGTAATATAAGATTTTTTTACAATTTATGTTTTTCACTTTTATTCTTGTTAAAAAATAAAAAAAAATATATAGGTTGTTCGATTTTAGCTGTGGATATTCAAATAGTGGATTCCCTAAGGCTAATAATGTAGAATTAAAAAAAAATAAAAATATTGCAAAATATTTTTTATACTTTTAAAATATTTCAGCGCCACTGCTCTTGTATCTCAAACGACCAATTCATTACGAGCAAGAGTAAATTGAACTTGTGAATTGCGTGCCATAGATAGCGCGAAGCCACGCGCGAGAGCAGTGGCGTTAAATGTATATTTTTTAAATGTATAAAAAAATGGACTTATCATTTTTATGTGAGCCATAAAGAATTCCCTATTTGAATATTCGCTGTTAAAAATCTAACATGCTGTATAAAAAGATTGGTCAATTCTCTTAGTTCTAGAAACTGTAAAAATTAACCTTTAAACTGCTTCATTTAAAATATTTTTTTTTTCTATTATTTTGAAAGCGATATTAATTAACGTTTTGGGTTTGATTAGAATTTAAAGTAAATTATTGTTTTTTATTTTCAAACAAATCGAAACAGTACAGGTGAAATTGCTGTGGGCAAGTTGATGATTATGGGTTCAGTCAATTATGATATTGAACATTTTTAATTTCAAATCAACAATTTTATTCAAACAAACAAGGAGACTGACATTATTGAAACAATATAAACTTCTATCGTACCATTTATTATCACTGCTTAGCAAGTGGTGTAAATCAACATCCATAAGACTAATCAACAACATGGATATTTTTACTTAAAATATATATTTAAAAACCTTATTCAATATCGTACATTTATAAAAATATTAAGAAATAAAAACAATAATATTAACGGAACAACGTAATTGTAATAAAAATAAACAGTGTCATGTTTTTATACGTCTACAAAAATTAACGTTATATGTACATAACAATAACTATGAGGCCCTCTGCAGGCAACCATCGTCAGCGTAAACTTTTCCTAAAAAAAATCGTAGATATTACATAGGTACAGTTATAAGTGATTCGTTTTTAGGAACAAAAAATACGCTAAAGTTTGTTCTTAGCCGGCATAGGGCCTCAGTAACAAATGTCCATCATATGACTGATAACGGTTTCGTCCTAGTATGAAATTTAAATGGATATGAACAGTATATTGTGTATTTATTATCATTGACACATATCTAATATTAAATGAGGAATTGCTCATATTAGATTAAAACTAAAGAAAATATGTAATATAATAATTTTTACATAGAACATATTATTTTCAACTTATTTTGTATCACATTTCATGTACATGCTAAGAGGGAAAAGTGATAAATTGTTATTTAATAAAAAAAAAATCTAAAATTTCATGTAACAAAGATACTGGTCACTATGCTGTGAAAAGTTTGTCCCTTACAGAAACAGACAGGCAGAAAATGACCTCAGAGTCTCTTTCTTCTGAAAGACAAAAATTATTATTGGCTGCACAGGCCATATTTCTTTGATGATTTTATAATAATTAAAAAAAAATACGAATTTATACAATACATTAGGTACCTACTATGAAAATGTCTTAATAAACCTATTTTGTTAAATGCCCCCTGTGTTATAAAAATGTGTGTCAGTGTTTTAATAGATTTTTCTATGTGGAAATCATTGTCCCTGTGTAGTATACATATTAATAACGTTACACACGAAACATCGATTTTACACATATATTACTCTATCCATACCTAACACGTTAACACCGATAGTGATCGAAAATCAGTGGCGGATTTACCATAGGCCCAATAGGTCCTGTCCTGGGGCGACATATTTTTATGGGCGGCTAAATTAGCTTTGGGGCGGCAAAGTTGGAAACAAGGCGGACGACCTTTTTTTAGCTCAATTGGTATATCTAAGATCGGAAAGGGCCGGTGTCGACCTTTTACATTTAGGTAAACTGTGAATTTAGGGACTATGATGACACATGTATTAAATCTGCCACTGTCGACAATTATAATAGATAAGTAAGTACTCTTATTACATATTATAGAGCCATAATTAGACGTATGATGGATGTTACAGTCAAGATATATCTTAAACAACTAAACACGTTATATAAAATAACATAAATCTATATACAAAAATCTCTTTAAAGATCTTATTAAAGACGAGAATTATTTCAGCCAATCTTACGACGAAAAACATTTTCACTCTATTATTTACTTTAATTCTGTCTTCAATAAATCTCATTGAGGCTTACTCGTTAATAACACATGAATCTTGACGGTGTACACTTAGCGTAATAAGGTACAAGACTATTTGGTATGTTGTACCAAACTGGAATATACTGCTGTTCGTATTTCATTGTCTATTATTCGAGACAATTTTCAATGAAAATTATTAACTTCATTTTCAAAATATTTATAAACTTTTAACAGTCTTCGGTTTCACTTACATAAATGTATATCCCTGTCAAATCATTGTGTCATTTGTACTAGCGTTTAACAATCCAACTACTAAGCCTGTGTATATCAATTTTCGTATAATATTCATATTTAGGCACATTACCAGGAAATAAACATAAATTTTTAAGTCATTCGAATGGTGTGCATTTTATCGGTCCAATGTCATTAAAATGTACAACAAACGAATATGATAATTAATATAACTATAAGAAGCTTCAACAAAATCATTAACAATTATATTGAAAAAAACATTCCGATACTTTAAGGTCTATCTTGACCACAAACAACTGAGGTCGGCCAACACTCTTTTGTGGAAATTGAGGTAAAATTGTGTTGTGTTAACAAAGTAATACATAAATACGTAAATATAGCGCTACTTCGCATACAATACAGAGAAGATGATTATAGCCGACCTCTTCGATGTGAATAACAATATTTAATTTTCAATTTGGTTTCTCATATTATAAGCTCACTGCAGCCGTAAAGGGCATGTTTAAAATTCATTATCGCATTAGATGCGATCGTATAAATTTAGTATATAAGAGAAAAACTCCTATGCCATAATAAAATATATTAAAAATCTTTGTGCTGACTTACAATAAATTCATATTTATAAACTATACACTATTTATATACGTTCTTCTTAAGAAATCCAATTATCCATAGTTCATTTTGCACGCTTGGCGCGCCGTTTGGTCTGTTTAAAAACTAGGTAGCTACTTTCATTATTAGAAGGAATTGATCAGCTAGCACATGTCCGTTAATACAGATGTTGATTGTTACTCACTAGACACATAAATATCAAAATTTCGATGTTCACTTTTAATTTACAATGAGCTTACATATTGTCATGAAGCACGATTGTTTCACAAATCAGATACTCAATTTGGCCCCGTTAAATAAAATAAATATCACTCGTATATTGGCCATCATATGAAATAGTGATTACAATGGCTACATTATTCAAAATTGAATATTAACTTTTACATGCTACGTAATGTAATAGGCCTTTCGTAAATATGAAGTTCTACTGAAACCTGATTATTATAAATTATAAATATTTTAACTGAATCTCATTCATTGTTGTTATTCCTTATTCTATTATGGAGATATAATATTCTTATCACATCATTGTGGTGCATTATATTGACTCATATTTTTGGGAGTGTGCGATTCACATTTTAAACTACATGTTGAAATAATTTTACCTTCACTGAAGGCATATAAGACATTGTACTCTATAACGATATCCAAATACTCGATATCTAACTGTACAAAATATTGAATCTAATCTTACTTCTAATTGGTGATAATCAATTTGTCGACTAGAGGTCAACGTATGGGGTACCATCTATCTTGTCGAGGTCAGCTAGCAAATCGGCAGCAGGGGGTAGCGGATCTAACATGTCTTCGCGTAAAATATCTAATGGAGAGGTTAATCCCTGGTCGCTTTCTACGACGGATCGCATTTGATTAGAATTACATATATCGACGGAATTCCCATTGATAAGGAAATCTCTATTACTATAACTAAACACACTTCTATCTTCAGGTAATTGCGGAGTCGATGGTACGGATTTCGAAGATATACCATTGGAAACATTAGAATAATTCTCGGTTGGAAATAACTCTCTGGAACGACGAGAATCGATTTGTAAATTTGGAGCAGTACGTTTGTATGGCAAAGGCGTGCTGGGCACTGATCGCGAAGTATAATACTTATTTTTTTCAGTTACTATTTCGGATAAATCAAATTCTAGTCTGTTCGTTCGTTTTAAAAACTCTTCAACGTTGTTACATGTATCATTGGGAAACGATTCACTAAATTGAGGATTTCTATCGAGCAATGCACCACCACTTGGAATAAAGGAATTTAATTGTTCTTCCGTTAGAATTTGCTGATCAGGCAAAGAGTCACAACCATTTGTCAGGGTATCATTAGTGTTCAAAATGTTCGCTGTTGGTCCGGCGTTAAGTACATCGTTACTACTATCAATAGCATCGTATATTTTATCTAACGTTTCGGGGTTAAGACCCGCTTTTGATATATCGCAGGTATCAGCTAGAGAACCGAAATCGCAAAACTCATTGGGTACAGGCGTAGGGGGCACAGACCCGACAGGCGTATTGTTGTAGCTCAATAGGCCGATATTCATTGGTGCTTGTTTAAGCGGAACGGATTGTGATCTAAATGAAGCATCGTGACTCAATCTATAATTAGGCACTGGTTCTTGAAAAAATCTACTGACTTCACTTGACAACGGATCCGCTGATAACGGTTGAGTCAAATCGCCATTCATATTGTCTCGAAATACGTTTGGTACAAAATTCAAACATACATTACCAGTTCCGTTTGGGATTGTCGTATTTTGCAATAGTTGTTGTTTATAATTTGAAAGAATATTCGGCGAAGGAGGTGCCGACATCGGTTGGCAATATTTGATATTTGGTCCATTCATGGTTGTTTTAGAAGATATGAATTTTTGATCATTCGGTATGGCGAATGGTTTAGAATTAGAATCACTACCTCCTAAGGTTAGGAGATTTCGTTTTTTCCTGCCATTATGTTTTGGTATAGGACGAGAACAGTATCGTGATCTTGGCACTGGTGTATTTCTTGGACTAACAAACGGGCTAGCAGCCGTGCTATGCGAGATAGGCGAAGTTTGCAAAGATCCGCCCAATATCGTCTTATTCGGCTTTGACGGACTATGCCCTCTATGGCCAAAGCCTAAAGGAGATTTAGAATTAAAATTGCCTGGTGAATGACATCCATCGGAAATAGGTACAAAATCGTACTGTTGGGTTCTAGTGGTCGGGCTTTGCGGTTCGTTGTGGCAATTGCCATTGTAAAGATGAGACCCAGTAGAACTTATTAGTTGGTTGTGGTTACTTTCTGTTGGACAATTGATAGAAATTCCATTTTCATTGGATATTGTGTCACAATTTTTACTTGTATTAATTTCATGTTCGTTTGACAAATTGGCGCCATTAACTATTTCCAAAATATTACCAACCGGTTTAAATGCTCCTTCGGAAATTGTCGTCTTAGTAACATGGTTCGAGTGGTTATTATCTATGGGTGCCTGGGAATCCTGATTGATGATAACGTTCTGAGTAGTGGACCCACTTTGTGTGTGATTCTTTAAATTTTTGGCTAGCAACTCACGCAATTGTGATATTTTTTCATTCTTTCCTTGGCTGTGGTCGTCGTGTGGGTCCTGGCCTGTTTCTAAAAAAGTAGCTGGATTTTCAGCTGTGTTTGACTCCGCAGTCGCGTCGTATTCAGTATCTCGATGATGAAAATATTGTAATAATTCCTCCTCGTGCTCCTGACTATTTCCTTCATTAAGGTAGTCATCCAGATCGTGTTTATCGATATTACAAATGCTGATTACACGTTCCCGATTTAGAATCTCTGAATGTTTCTCCTCACAAATCATTCCCGTTTTAATGTTGATACCGTCTAGACCACAACAGGAATCGGGCGTCGCGGGGCGTTCGTGCTGTTCCGCCCGATCTGGGGATAGTCCTTTCGTACGACCGCAAAATTTTCTCATTTTACTGCGGTCACACTTAGGCGTCGGAGCCTTCACCGACCGTGTCGGACTCGCCGCCTCCTGTTCCTCCCGGGCCAGCGCCGCGGCGGTGCTTTTGGACCGGCTCGTTAAGTTTTTTGGATCCTCTAAAAAAGCAACCTCAGGACGTACCGATGGCTCCACGGCGACAGAGGTAGACGAAGACGCCGGATCGGTGACGAGCGGCTGACGCGTGGCGGCTAGCTTTCCGCCGAGTATCTCCGCGGCTCTCATCTTCTTCGGCAGATACTCGGTGCGCGGGAACTCCTCGGTGGGCTGGCTCACCGAGCGCGCGTCGGTCTGCGAGGAGCGCGGCGAGCTGGCCTGCGTCTCGCTCTGATACGTCTCCAGTATCAGCTTCTTCCCGGGGAGCGGCAGGCGGGCCGAGGGCGGGTCCGGCGGGCGGCGCCGCTGCCACTCGGTGCGCTCGGTGGACAGGTCGAGGGAGGCGTCGCTGCTCAGGTTGATGGGCAGGTTGTGCGCGGTGTCGGGCGGCACGGCGAGGTCGCGGTGCGCGTAGGGCGGGTCGAACACGTAGGGGTCGGGGCGGTAGTCGTGCACGGAGATGGCGGGGTGCGGCGCGGGGGGCGCGTGCGGCGGGTGCGGGGGGTGCGCGCGCGGCGGGGCGCTGTAGGGGAAGGGCGGCCGCACGTCGTACACCGGCACGTACGCCGGCTGGTAGCCGTACGCCGGCTCCGACACCAGCTCGCTCTCGTGCTTCACCGGCGGGTGTTGACTCACGTACGAGGTCGACGGCGGCGACTCGCCGGTCACCTCCTGCCCTTTGTTCTTCTTCGGCCGCCCGGGTGTGCCCTGCGTCTGTTGATCGATATAAAATATTGAATGACCTGATATTTCATGTTATAAGACCGTAAATCGGTACTAAACTTACTTGTAACTTTCGCTTCAATTGTTGTTTCATTAATTGGGGACCCGATACTTCTTCTAATGGACCTAAAAATATTAATTAAAGTTTATTAAAATTTACTGAGCAAAATGTATGTTTAACAATTATACTAGTGCATTTGAATATTTTATATGGATGTCCTATAACAGTCTATATTTACCGTGAACGGTAGCAAGTGGCGGCGGGGAAGCACTCGCGGGGCCAAGTGGGGCGCGCGTTGTAGCGGTCTTAGATACGAGATGCCTGGACAGCTCCGATATATTTAAAAACTTCATGCCTAAAAACATAACATTAAATTAAAAAAAAACACATTAATTTGGTAACATGCTCAATGGTCCTTTAGCGAAAAATTCTTGTAGAAATTAACAAAATATTTACGTTTTAATTTAAATTTACCTTTGAAGTTAGATTATACCTATATTTTTTCAAAAAATGTTAACATAAAATTTACTGAAAATATTCATTAATTTTTTTTATTCATTTAAAAATTCAAAAGTATAAGTTATCCCATGCTGACATATGCAACGAAGTGACAACGTCGCGCTGCCGCCTAGCATAGCGCGCGGAGCGGCAACATCGCAACATATTTTCATTTATTTTACAAGGTTACACATACATATACATCATGTTCAAACTTAGCAAATACTTTAAAATGGTCTAGAGGTGAAACAAATGTTCCTATTCAATTGATTTTTGGGGTCATGAAATTGTATTTTAAGTAATAACGATAATTCTCAAGAATAATGTAATAATTTTCAGAATGGTCACCCACCCGCTTACAAATGAATTACTTTTTATAATATTAGTACAGAAGACCTGTATAAAAGTACAGATATAAGTTAAGTTACGATAAAATACAAGTACAAAGTAAAATACAAACCGAATTTAGTTTCAGCCCAATCACAAACTATTCTTTCGCTTTCTTTCATAATTCCACTTGGCTCCTGTAATTATTAAAAAAAAACCATTAAAATTACTATAACATTTACATAACATATTCAAATGGCACATAATATTTAATACTAAAGGTAATGATAATAACAAAAAACCTACCTTAGAAGTTTGATCTAAATCGGGTAGCTGCGGTACTTCAAGTTTAACTTTTTTACGCAGACCGGCGTAACAGTATCTGGGCGAAGAAAAATATTTTATTCATATAAAAGTATAAAAAGTAGTAATTTTTATATTCAATTAGAAAATGGTTTTACCTAGAATTACCGCGAGTGCCCAGCCGACGGGGACGCACAGTCGGATAAACTTGCTTCATTACTTTGCCGAAGTCAGCTGTCGATAGAGGCTTCATGTTGCTACTCATGCAATGAGCTCTGTAATATAATAATGTCATGTCTATATAATGTAGGTACAAATCACTGAAAAAATTAATGTCCATGATATCCGCAAACTATAATGTGTACAATATTGTTTGTTTTGTGTGCACTTAGATTATAGTAGTATTGCAGATAATATCTCTTACGCTTCATTCGAGTTTGATCGCTGTGCTAAACAATATATATTTAACGAGCAATCCGCTCAGACTACGCATGTACTAAACAAAGGTTATAATAATATATATGTAGCTACTTAAAATATTGCCTCTGTTAATCTGGAATGATGTACCATTCTAAAGGTAAAATAATTTTTGAAATCGGTCTAGAAATTTTTGAGTTTATTCGTTACAAACACACATATACAAGCAAAATTTTTCCTCTTTAAAATAATAGTACCTACCTACGAGTAAGTAATAAGCTTGCATCAAAGTGGAAATTATGATTAATTTTTATGATAAGGAGTTAATAATCATTGGCTTCGTTGCATACATCCTAAAACTTAACTAAGATGTGATGTAAGTCCATTAATATGACAACAGACTATACTACATTTTCGTTATGCTATGTTAAGTACCTAGATATCTATTTCTCAAAAATATATGGAGTGCGTAAGTTAAAGATTGGACTCATGCAAAAGTAAAGAAAAAAGTAGTAAATAAACTACAAGATCAACGGTGCTGCCAATAAAATATGTTTCGTCTTTATGATACCTAATTACATAAAGAAAACATCGAAAAAGTTATTATTGCCTATCGATGCGGCCCCTAGCGAGATATCGTTACCTAACATACTTAATAGCACCTGGCTAAGAACCATCGTCAATGAAGCTAGAAACCGCATCTAAATCGGTCAAGCCGTCATTGAGTTATTCGGGAATGTTTAATGCACACTCACAAACAACAACCTTTCGCCTCAAACGCATACACCGACTACGTATACATATATTAGGTATATTATACTACCAGTCACGCGCGGTTTCGTATGCATATGGCTAAAATGTAAATACAATATGCATATGTATGTATCGCAGTCATCTGGTTTAGGTTTTAGAATTTACGCATTTTGAAACATTTTCGCGTTTTCGTCGAAAATGACTGGGTCATATTTATTTGTTTTGACAGCAGTGGAGAAAAAATGAACTAAATTACAATCACTGTACTGATTACGTCCGCTCTGTTCAAAGGGCTATGTTACAATCCGTTAATTAGTTGGATGTCATCGTTTGGCCTAATCATTTAATCTAATGTCCTCATTCAATTAACTCGCTAGCCATACAATCAAATAGCAGATTCAACCAGATAACTAGAACAGGTTCATTACATTACATTTACATGTACATATAGGCTATATTGTAGTATTATGTACAAGCTATAATACTATAAAGTTACATCAAGATATGCTCAGCTGTTTTCCACAATTTTAAATAATTATGGTACTGAAATGTTTTAAAGTTATTGCTTTAATTAAATCGTAATAATATCCATACAAATACCCAATTTCATATACTAAAATAGCTACTAAATATCACCAGTCCTTGTCGTTATTACAATCTAATCTACTTTTATTACTTGTATTAAATTATTTTTGATAAGAGTGGTTTGATTTTTCGTAGTTTTTTTAAATAGCCCAGCCCTTTTTTAAGAAGATAATGAAAGAGATAAAAAATGGAGTTATGACATTGAGTTACGTCAGATTGCAAGAACACAGTATCTTTACTGATAAAAAGTATTATTTCAACAAAAATTTTAATACAAAAAATTTAATACAAAAATATTTAAAATATTCTTTAAGAATATCATTATTTAATTGAGACTGATTGAGATTGAACTTGTAATTGAGACTGATTGTATTAGTTTATTAGACAGGAATGTGAGACACTTTCCTGAAAAGTATATGCAGAGTATACATATTATCAGTACCGGCGTTAGGTGGGGGGCGAGGCAGGGCGACAGCCCGGGGCGCCAAATTATTGGGGGCGCCGAGGGCTAACCTAGGGGCGGCGAAATTGTATGGAGTTCTTTGGTAGGGACGAATGACCTTTTTTAGCTAAATTGGTAGTTTCAAGATAGGCAATGGAAGGTGACGACGTTTTTTTAGGCAATTTGGAAGTTTGAAGATAGGGAACGGAAGGTTAAGAAGGCGTCACACATAATTATTGCCCGGGGTGCCAGTGACCCTGTAGCCAATGGAATACAACTAGCCTATACTAGTTTTATGTTTTTACTCTGTTTACTAACTTGGTGTGAACTAATAAGACATATTTTTTTATATTATGAAAATGATCTTAACACAGTTTGTTGACATTAGTAATTCAAGCATTAAATTTTGTTTGACTGTTGGGAGTCTCAATGTTACTTTATATGTTCTTTTTAATCATTCTGTCCATAACACATATTATTTGTATGTAATACTAATATAGGCAAAAATAAATGTTTATAAGCATAGGTATAAGTATAGGTCTTATTTTTGTGGGGCACATGGAGACACGCAGTGCCTCCAAAGAAAAGTTCGAAAATATAGAAAAAATTACAAAAAACTATAAACCTACAACTTTCATGAATTAGCGTGCCCCCAAAAAAGTTACAAAAAAGTCCTGGATATATCTAATTCTATAAATGATATAAATATTAAAAATCAGGAATGAGGGTATATGTATAGTACTTTTTCTTAATAAAAATGCTCATAAGATTTCTTTGATGTTTAGGAAAAACATTTAAAAAATTAGAATAAGCTTGAGTCCTGGATTTATATTTACCACTTTTATTCCCTGATGAAATTATAAAATAATATATACTCACATGTATTCGTCATAAACATCCTGTTTAGGCAGCGACACATCAGGATCGACTTCTAAATGTGTCTGTATCCAAGTAACAGTTTGTTGCAATTCAGCCCTAAGAATATAAAATAAAACACATTTTAATCAATTTGAACGAATACTTATAACAAAAAAAATGGGAAAAAAAGTTTTTATACAATATTAATAATACTGCTAAAAAGTTTTTTTTTATTGAAATAGTCATTTTTGATTATATAGACTAATCACTGAGATAGAGTTTAAACTATAATGTAACACTATTACCAATAGGGGTGAAGCACTAATTACTAGTAAACTAAAAACAAAGCTAGTACATAATCATATACACATTATTACACAGCCTAATTAGTCCTACCTTCTAATAAGTATTTTATAAAATATTTGTCTAATAAAAGCACAAGTTCTTCATATAGATTTATATTCAAATAATTTTTACTATCAGTACTCGATATATATAAAAAGTAATGAAAATTGCATAAATACCTAGATCCCAAAGGGTTAATGGGCTGTTTAAGAGGGTCATGTGGAGGTACACCAGTCGGCAGCCGGAGATAGAGCAAAAGTCTCTCCGCTCCACTGAGAGCCTCCACCGCCTCTAGTAGTTGTGACACTCTTTGTCGACCTTCTTGGCTAAAATGGGAAATATAATATGTTTTATACACAATTCACTGAACGGGTGTTTGTCACCTATCTCATTGTAAATGCCTAGATAAATTTGGATGAAATTTTGTGTTTATTTGAATGAATCACAGCATAACCATGGAGACATGACAACTCCACGTCGAGTCTACATTGTATAATTTCATAAGAAATATAAGTTTTATAAACTTATACTTCACATATTTTTTTATTAAAAATAAAAGAAAAAAATATATGATAAAATTACATATCAATATTTCTTATTTATAAACTGAATTTGAATAAGATAAGAACAATTTGTATATGCATGTTTTTGATTATTAGTAACGAATTTATTCAATTAAAACTCAGTTATCATCACAACAATCCGTAATCTTTGAGGAAAAGTAATATAATAACAACACTGCTAAATTTTAGGAGTTTATATAAATTGAGATATGATTAAAGCCTAAGAAGTTTAAGCTTATTGACATATTGTTTACTCATGTTTTATAAGCAACCTAACACAATTATGAACACTTCAAACTAATGTTATATCTACAAGGGAGAACTTAGTCAGATATAAGTACAGCATCATCAAGAATTACTTTAATATTTATTACCTAAGAGTGTTCTCGACAATTTGCTGCATAGAAGCTATTTTGCTTGAGTCCATCTTGGAGACCTTACCACCGACTGGACTAATACCGGTACCCGTGGCACTCGATGGCCCAGGAACGGCACTAGGAGCGACGACACTTTCTTTATCGTAAGACGCAGTTTGCCTATGTTTTGGATGATTGACATTTTCCCGATGAAGTTTCGCGTCATCCACTAATTCTCTTTCAGCTTTAACATTTTTCGAATTATCTTCAGATGTCCAAGGTTGAAATGGAGTAGTACTTTCCATTCTAACCCTGACAATTTTTCAGAATTATATATTTTGATTTCATATTGAAACATTTATCATAATTTATTATGCGTAACAAAACTCCATTTTCTTGACAATTGACATTTGATCAGCTGTGCGGTGAGGTAGAGTAAGGGGGGACGTTGGGTTTCTATACAAAAAATCGTTTCAACTTGGTTAAAGCAATGGAAAAAAAAATCTTCTAATTTTTTATCTTAAAAATTCATAATTAGTACGATTCATCATTACGATTACCGTCATTGCAGATATATCTTCGCACAAGTATGTAGTTACAGCAGAATTTGCTCAAGTATATGCGTATAGCGCTGGACCCACACGGTAGTGGATGTTGACAGCAGTACCTGGGCCCTCATAGTTGTTTTTCTATATTCAACAGCATTTTTGATGAAAGAATGATGAATAACGATGTAATAACACAATAGATGTGGCGTGTAGATGAATGACACGCCACATCTATTGCATTAAACGACGACAGTGTTGATGCAGTGGTCACTGTAACTGTGTGTGTTTTCCAATTACAGCACTAAAGCGCATTATGCGGCATAATGCCGCACGCTGAGTGTTCCAATTAGAGCAGCG
>DVXP01001731.1:0-14220 GCA_018235645.1 Junonia grisea | reverse complement strand
AATTATAAAAGGAAAAATTTTATTGCTTTTTTTCCTTCATTTTTTTTTTTTTTTTTGTTAGACAGAAATCAACGCTCTTATCGTGCAAAACGCTACACGGGAAAGACTGCTTAGTCAGTAAATTTATAAGTTCTTATAAATCCCAACAAGGGTAATACTTAAATAAATTATAGAATAAAATAAACGTTGAATATCTAGTGCCCTTACTTTGGCTATTTTACGCCAATTTCCTGTAATAATAAGGTATTTCCTCGATCCAGTCACCGTAAAATTTATTAGGCTCGATGGTTAAAATGTGTTTAGTGAAAAAGTTATCGTAAAGAACCCGTGAATTTTTCAAAAAAAAATATGCAAACTGTATGTTGGCCAATACCCGGCGAAGCATCGTCGTTTTTTATTTATTTATTTATTTATTTACGGTTCACAAAACAGATTATAACTAAAGATACATTTATTGATAAGTAAAAATTATAAATTAGCTGAGTTATAACCCAACAATTATGTGAACACAGATTATAGCTTAAATATTTCACTAATAAAATCAAACATACATCAGCCTTAAAAATAAATTGTATACATTAGAAACGTTTAAAACAAATAGAAATAATAATTTACACAGAAAAATATGAACAAGTTATAACAATAATAATAAAAGGAAATTATAAACTGGTGAAATGAGGAACTATTATAAATAAAGGATAAGAAAAATATATTTAATCAGTATTATTAGTTATTATTTGAGGACATTGAAACCAATTGTTTTTTAAATAGATTTAACTTATTGTTGAAAATATCAATACTATCATTCACGTCATTTTCAAGAAAAACCTTATTATATGCGCGACACATACGACCGATAGGATTATAATATGATATGTTGTTATTGTATACGTTCAGGGTAAATATTCTAGGGTGTCGGAATTTAAAGTTAGTGTTTATATTGATGGAACTTAAAAGTAAGGGTGAATCAATAACACCGTGTAATATTTTGTGCAAATATACCAAGCTATTACAGTTACGACGCATTTCCAGTGTTTGTAATTTAAAATATTTAAGTCTGTCATTGTAGCATTCGAGTTTACGTCCGTACTGATAGCGAGAACTGAGGAATCGTAAAAACCTTTTCTGTACAGCCTCTACATTATCACAGTGAGTGGCGTAGTTTGGTGACCATATGACCGAGTTATATTCTAAAATACTGCGAACCATGGAACAGTAAAGATGTATAGTAGTTTTTGGGCTTTTAAAACTTTTAGTGCTCCTGCTTATGAATCCACACAATCTGTTTCCTTTGTTAATAATGTAGTCGTAATGATCTCTAAAAGAGAGTTTTTCGTCAAATATTACGCCTAGGTCTTTTGCGGTGGATTTGCGTGAAAGTATTTTTTTGTTTAATGTGTAATCAAAAAGTATTTTTTTCGATCTTTTCAGTGTAAAGCTTATTACAAAGCACTTTTCTATATTTAAAGTCATATGATTATTAGTGCACCATTTGGAAACAGCATCTAAGTCCTTTTGAAGAGATATAGCATCCTTGATGTTGTTAATCGAAGAATACATTTTGAGATCATCAGCGTATAGTAAAAATTGACACGACAAGTCTTTAGCTAGGTCATTAATAAATAATATGAAAAATAAAGGTCCAAGGTTCGAACCCTGTGGTACCCCAGATGTAATTGTTGTCGGGGAGGAAGTGTACCCTTTGATTGCGACTAATTGAGTTCTCCTATCTAAATATGATTCAACCCATCTTAATAAGGAGCCATGGATTCCGTATGCCTTAAGTTTGCGACAGAGCAAAATGTGATTTACCTTGTCGAACGCTTTTGAAAAGTCAGTATATATCGAGTCCGTTTGTCCACATTTCGCGAAAGTGTTACATATATAGTTTTTATATTCTAATAAATTAGATGTAGTGGAACGGTTTTTTACAAAGCCATGCTGTTTGTCACAGAGTACCGGATATACGTGATGATAAATTTTATCGTATACGATAGATTCTAATATTTTGGAGAAACATGACAAAATACTGATAGGTCGGTAATTTTCACAATGTGAGCGATCTCCAGATTTGTAAATAGGAATAATATAGGCTGTTTTCCAGTATTTAGGGAAGATACCATTGTTCAGGGACATGTTGAACAGAATAGACAGTGGAGTACTAAGTTCTTGAGCACATAATTTTATGAAAGAAGGTGGAATCCCGTCAGGGCCTGCACCCTTATTTTGATCTAGATTCCTGATTTTTTTGCATATTTCATTTTCGGAGATAGAGAAGTTACTTAGTGTATCATTATTGTAATTGCCCGGCTTAACATTGTATGAGCCTTTTAAGTTGGAAGAACTAAATACCGAACCAAAATAATTTGAAAATAATTCGCAAGCATCCTGGGCGTTTTTAGAAGTTTTGTTTGAATATTGTACTACTTCCGGTATTGAGTTAATTTTGGAACCTTTTTTATCGTTTATGAATCGGTAGAAAATCTTTGAATTCGTGTGTATTGAGTCTTCCACCGAACAAACGAAATCGTTATAACATTTATCTATAAGGTTCTTGCTTCTTTTACGTAGTAAAGAAAAAGTGTCATAGTCTCGCGGATTGTTAAACTTTTTAAATTTTTTGTGATATTTGTGCTTTTCAATGAGACAACGCTTGAGTCCATGGCTGAACCAGATCGGGTAACGAAACGAATCGTCACGTACCAAAGGTGTATTTTCCTTTATTATTGTGTTTAGGACCTTATAGAATTCTTCTACGTTGGTGTCTATATCTTCAGATGACAGAGTTTTAGTCCAGTTAATGGTTCCCAATACAGATCGAACATTTTGGTAATTGCATTTAAAATAATTAAGTTTCATGCGCTTATTTTGTTTAATTGTTACCTGTGACTTTAGATTTAAAGTAATAGTAATAGGTGGGTGATGTTTATCAATACGACTTAAGGTTGAGTCTACCGCGCTGTTTACCTTGATTGTCGACATATTTGAAAAGACGAGATCTAAAAGTCTATCATTATGATTTCGAATAGAGTTAAATTGCCTGAGATTGCAAAAGTTCATCATATCCAGTAGTAAACGTGATTTGTGATCTTGACAAGAGCTAGGTATAAGATCATTAGATGTGGGTGTATTTTGCCATGTTAAGTTCGGTGTATTGAAATCTCCAACAATTAAGAAATTGTTTGCCTCATTTTTGTCCGTGACAATTTTTATGCAAGAAGTATAGAAAGATTCAATGCTGTCGACAGCAAGGTCAGGAGGCAGATAGCAGAGACAGAGATGAAGAGTATAGACATTATCATAAGTAGAAATACTCAACCACAAATCTTCGATATCACTGTCCCAGGAAGTTTGTCTTAAGACATTAAAGCCTTTCTTAACCGCCACAACTACCCCACCGCCGTCTTTTTTGTTAATACTAGTAGTATAGCGGTCTCTACGAAAAACATTGTAGCGTGAGTCAAAGATTTCATGGTCGAATACTTCGTCATTGAAATTGGTTTCAGTTAAGCAAACAATGTCGTAATTGCTGTTTAAAATGTTAAGGGATACATCAACAGTTTTTGATCTAATTCTATTAACATTCTGGTAATATATTAACATAATAAACAGTTTCGATTTCAAAATATAAAATTTAGAATAAAGCGAAAGATAATACTATACTTAGTTATTTTAAGTTTTTTAAGCATTCTTCATTTTTGATGAGGATGGCAGACGATGATTCATTTTTTCGAATATAGACGTTCCCATACTTGACCCAAACATATCTATATTGTTTCTCTTTAGAGATTTTCCGTGCGGAGGCGTAAATCATTTTACATTCTGGGGATAGGTGTTCCGTTACATAGATTTTTCTTGACTCGCCAGTAACTCCTATAAGGCTCGAGTTCAATGTTTCTTTTGGGTGGCTTTTATTGTATCTGTGTACAGCTGAAAGAATGGTGTCCCTTATGTAAGGAGAGCTTAAGGTAACTAGAATATTACGCGGTCGAGCTGATGATGGATTTAATTTGGCGACACGGCGGCATGCGTGAATTTGTATGGGATCGAGGGGTACATTAATGATTTCACATAATCTTTTAAACAGATCCATGACGTTTTCGTTACGCGACTCCGGCACAGCTTGCATCTCGATGTTATGGCTGCGGGAACTTTTTTCAAGCATACATATTCGATTGCTGATCTTCTGCACGTCATTACGTAACCGTGAGTTTTCGGTCTCCAAACTAGAAATTAGTTTTGTTTTGATGTCGACTTCTTTCTTCAAATTTTCTTGTTCAGCGCAGATGAAATCAGTGGTTGTAGAGAATTCATCTTTTAAATTTTGTATTGCAGCACCCATTTCGGCACGCACTAGGGTTTTTATATCTTCTCGTAGTGTCAAACGAAGATTGTTCATATGTGCTTGTAGTGTGGTATTCAATTTTTGATCAAGCAACTCACTTATTTTATCCACAGTGATTACGTTATTGTCATTTACTTGTATTGTTTGGCTTTCGCTCGGTGTGTCATTACCAACTTCAGTGTAATCACACGACATATCAAGTGAATCTTCAACCGTAGGAATTTGACTGTATCGAACGGGAGTATTAATATTTCCTCTGTTTCTGCGTGTTATGTTTGTACACACTGGACAAATCCATGAAGCTCGAAATTCTGAGGTAAGGCGTTTGAATTGCTCATCAGATATGTTCAGGCACTTGTGATGGTACTTATCATGACATAATTTACAAATAAGAAATTTATTTCGTTCTAAATGCATTTGTTTACATCCTTTGCATTCCATACTTTCAATTACAAATTAAATTTGTGCAGAATAAAATAATTTTTTCGAGAGTTGGCTTGGGATTGAACCCTGGATCAACAGTGTTCAATTCTGTAGTTTGCAGATTGCGCCACCGTTATAGTTAGAAACCGGTGTGAAAATATGGTATCGTATCTAGAAGTTAACAGTGAATATATAGACCCGTAGATTTTATTTATTTTCTACCCGTTCACTGTAATTATAAAACTGACTCACTGTGTTTATCCTTTTTTTATTATGCTTTCGATAGCTTGATGTACCTGTGATTCTTCTTGATTGTATTTGTTGAATTCCTTGAGCTCAAATACGAATATAGCACAAGCACAGTAAAGTTGTTAGTTTTTATAACGAAAAATACACAGCTTGTTTTGTTTATTTGTTTCTCATTCCACTGATATTGTTGATTTACTAAGTATTACACTTTAATAAAGTCCGCAAACACTGTCACTTTAAACTCGTATTATAAGTTCTCTGATAACACGGAATATGATCATTAAATCTTAATAATTATATTTTTAATTTTAATTTGTTACGGAGCTGATGTTGATTACGTGAGCGCCAACTAGCGGAACTTTTTATCTTACGTATATTATGAATGCAAAAGTAAGTTTGATTGTTTTTTTTGTCCTACTTTCACCGCGTAAATCAAAATTTGCCATGAAATATTTTATAACTGAAGTTAGAACAGATAGGAAACAGATATTTTTCCAAAAGCGATAATAGACATCTACGCGGACGAAACCAACGACAAAAGCTAGTTATAAATTAAATTATGGGCAAACTTAATTAGCCCATCAATTTAATTGAATCAATGTATTTTAACGATCGAATACCCGCAACCAGAACCGAACACTCAATCAAATAAATATAAAGAGAAACAGAGTCGGAGAAAATAATCCGGATCTTTATTGAGTAAATAAATTCGTTTTATTACCGGGGGAGGTATCGGGGATGTCGATAGACGTCATCAATTAGTAAGAAACGGTTCGGGATCGGAATACACTAAGGATTCTTGGACCCATCGAGCGGAGATAATATCGTCAAAGTACCAAGGATTTTTCGCATTCCCGGTCAGGGAGTAATGCGGCAAAATAAATACAAAACAGTTGAGATCGTTTTCAATATTGAAGTTGTAAAACATTCTCAGATGGAACGATTTTAAGGACGTGATAAAACGTGGAACGTTTAATGATCGGTTTTACATTGTCGTGATAGTAAAGGTTTCTGTAAGAAGACTGTTGTTTGTAATTTTACTAAATAGGTGAAAAATATCACTCTTCTGTGAAAAACTAAAACTCCAGTCATTTTATTTTTTAGTTGATAAAGTAGCGACTAAAAATATAATTATGTACACTGTCTTCATGAAAGTCAAATAAAAACAATTACTTTACATTTTCTACAACTTCCAGCAGTACACTGTGTAAAGTCTAGTTTTAATGAAAACTCTAAATGGGAAAGCAAAGTTTTTAAACAGAAATATTTGTATTTCTATTTTTTGTAGAGCAGAACTAACGAAAAGTATGGCGACTTTAATTACAGTTGGTTAACTCCGGCCAGTTTAATTTCGCGATGTAGCATCCATGTAGTTTCATTACACTTTTGGGAGTCACGCCCAAAGTAACTTTCGGTTCTAGCCGATATTTATATGCAGAAAGAGAAATTTTTGGCGCCCGAACAAGTACCCGTATAATTCATATTCTTCTTTGACAGCCCTTTAAGAGAAAAGGGAATATGAACAGATACTTCCATGTTTAATACGGGCTTTAACGATGATATAAAACATGAAAAAACGTTAGATATTGTTTCAACTCGTAAGCGTGACATAATATAGACATGCTTTCATGCGTTCATTTCATGTATACACGTTGTATGTGTATTATTACAGCTACAGACGACATTTCAGTAAATTTATTTCCCTTACGACTCAAAGCAACATATTCCCACGATTCCCTCACATCTGAAATTATTTACAGCACCGTTACATGTGCCATTAGGCCGCCATTACGGCCGCCATCTTGCTGAATTACATTTGTGTCGATTTAGTTTAGCTGCCTGCGGTTGACTTTACGTCGTCTTAATGGACATCTCAAGGTTTAGCTTAACGTAGTTAGATACAAATATCAGTGGAATTCTAATTGTAAATTGGGAGCTTCAAATTAGTTTGTGATTGGCCCCACGTTGGGCGCCATTAATATTAAACATACAATTTTGTGCTCATTTTGTCATCGAAATAGATTCACCCTCTACGCCTTAAAGTCTTATAATCTAGGATCTTCGCGTAAGACAATGAAGCTCCATATTTATGAGAATGTCTGGCATATCTTCATTATCTTATATAATATTTTGCTTGGTCCTTTCAAATATTTTACCTAAAATGCTTTTAAGTTTCCCCCAAGTAATTTTTTGTATACGTATATAATGCAGTATTTTAGGATGTAAATTGTAATGTTTTCAGAGTTAAAATGTTATTTTATAAGTGCTATTTGACTCCGTTTATATTCAAATTCACAACATCGCATTTTATTTTTAACGACACAAACCACCTTCTGTATAAAATAACATATAAAACTGTTATTACGAACACTTCAACACCACATTTAAACCAGATTTGGTGCGTGGTGAATACGTTAAGATTAAAGTCAACATGGGGGATGTTTCTTTTACCCTAAAGGTAATAACGGTTCTTGTCATGTCCCTTACCTTCATATGCATAGCAAGTACACGTGTAGCATTGACACGTGTAATGTTTTTTATGATAAAACCACAAACATAACAAGGTCTTCTTTCCTTTATATTCGTCTGTCGTCGTAGGATATATGGAGCTCATACATGTACTCATGATGAGGATAAAAATTGGTGAACTAGAATAAAAAGTTAGATTCTTTTCGTTTACGTAACTCAAGATTGAATATAAGAGCTATAATAGAAGGTTCGAATCCGTATAACTAAGGATTTTTATTTAATAATATGAGATTAATAAGGAAAATAGGTCCGCAAATCTTCAAGGAATCTAGGATTACTTTCCACAAACAAAAAAACAATAGTGTATAGTGACGGAGTAAATACCGAGCCTTTTTCCTCAAGTTTAAGTAGATGTCTTTATCCAATAGCGAGGTTTTACCAGGCTTAACGCTGTTCATCCAAAGAAGTGACATAATTAAGACCCTTTTAGTTAAATTCGAATATTTGATTTAGTAAGAGCAAAGGAAAAATTAGTAGAAAAGTGGATCAGAACCGAATATATCGTAGTCACCGTCCTTACATTAATTTCATTATCCAAAGACAGGGTGGAAGGCGCTTACTTCGGAAATTTAATAAAACGTTACATGGAAACCTTGAAACAATGGGGATTAATTGAGGAAAATTAAAACATATGGAGGGTCTGACAATGAGTTATTTTTACTTGATAAAATCAAATTTATGTTTAATTTCCTTAAACTAGGGTTTATGATTGACGATTTCCGTTATTTGATTGCTTTTAACATTACTGATGATCTTTTGTAGTTTGATATCAAACTTTCTTTCTTCAACACATAGGTGTGATACAATGAAATAATAGCCATTAATCTTACTTTAGTACCTGTCAGATAAAAGTTTCTATCAGTTCGCAAAAGTAAGAAAAATACTACAAATCTTTGACACGTTAGCTGGTTGACGTGAAAGAAAATTATGTCAAAAACGATGATAACGCGTTAAAGGAAAATTGATTGCAAGCTTCAAAATGTAATAAAAGAGGCACCGAAGCAGTATTTTCAAGCTGAAACGGCGTTGATCGAATTACAGCCAGGTATTGGTTTTTCATACGTTGCTTTTATCCTTGTTACTGGGGAAACAAACTCTTAAATAGGTTATTAGTTAAAGTGAAGGAAAAATGGCGCTGGTGTGAAAGATTTTCTTTGAAGGGAAATAAATGAAAAGTTATTTTTCTTCTATTGATAGTTGAAAGGAAGGAAGTGGGTCATTTGTAGCAATAGACAATAGCAGCGGAAGATTAACTATTCCATACTTTAGAAGCAAGCTTTTAACTATGAATTGCAACATCCCCTACTTGTAACTACGGCAGTATACAATACGAGTATGTGTATGCGTGAAAAACGCTTAGCAGCAAATTAGTAGGCCATACTTATAATTTAAATAATATACATCAAATCAAGAAATGAGACTAGTGATACTAGCACCTAATGAAACAAATTTTGACAGAATTTGAAAAACAAATTTCATAACGGTAGCCGCTTTGGACAACAAAGCAGCGAGTTTGCATAAATAAAATATAGCTGAGACAATTTATAATGCAAAAATAATACACAAGACACACCCGAGGACAAATGTTGACTCGACACGGTCAAATGTTTACTCACAGAACAGAAAATAAAGTTTGGAAAGGGTATATTCAAGAGCTGTTAGCCATATTGTAAATATGCACAGGGAGAAAAGTTTTAGGTGAGCAATTTCATATTTTGCGAATTGTACAGAAGAGAGTAAATCTTCAAAATGGACTTGTTGTGTATTCTAGCTTACTGTTACCTACGTTTCATTTTTCGAGAGGTAGAAACTTATGTGAGAAAAACGGTGATAGGTCTATTTTCATCCAAGTCTAAAAGCTAAATGTTCCAGAGTTACAAAAAATCTTACTATAATTCACACCTAAAATTCCAGTAAAAAAATCAATAAAGCGAAAATCCATTTGTATTTTCGAAACGTAAACGAAATAGAAAAAACCGTTATAAAAGGCATCAATCCTTAAAAACCGGGCAAAAAGTACAAAACACTTAACGAATTGAGTTCATTCTTGAAAGGGTTCAAACATACAAAACCAATTCACGAAATTTCCATTTCTACACACGTATGGACTGCAAAAATACGTCGACGCCAACATATACATACATATCATCACATACCAACACGTACCAACATATACATAGGTTTTGTGTACCCAACATGCGGTGCTGACATGAACTAATAGCTTCAACTGAGCCTGCGGAAGATATAGTCAACCGCTACCAACTTTCCAACTAATTATTACTCAAACTTCGTTTCCACTCGCCCGCAGAGTAATTAATTATTAACATTTCAATTACACGATAAGTGCAAATGCTCAACTTTGATAGATGCTGTTAAGTAACGCTGTTATTGAATACTAGGTAGCTGATATTAGATTTTGTACCTAAGACCGAAGACAAGACTAAATGGTTCTGATATTAGATTCATTTTCATGACTATAATTTTACTGACTGCGTTATTTTAGATTCAATTTTATATTATAACCACTAATATATATAACGGAGAAACAACAAAATTGTTTGGTTCCGAGTGTCCAACTTCATCAAACGTGTTCACGAAATAACAACCACACTTCACGAAATAAAAACACTATTCAACACTATCACAATTACAATAACACTAAGTAATCACTAACAAATCTGATGGAGTTAACAAGATCAAACGTTCAGCGTGTTCCCACGTCTCAAACAATAATAATCGTCTCGTCTAAATAAGGCTTGGCCTGTTTTATATTGGCACTACACGTCAAACTGTCCACTGATATTTGCTGTCTTACACGACAAATACCCTATGAGCGCCATCTACACGTGAGTTATACAAACTAGGTAATTACAAATGGAATTATTAAGTCATCTGATGGTATTAAATTTTGTGATGCTACGACATATATTTTATTTATTCTGAATCATTACTACAAAAAGCCTTGCCAGTAGTTCACTCCTATTAGTGGATTAATTTATTGTTGCGGTAAATTCTATTTAGATGCCATAAGGCAAATACCAAATTGCGTGCAACATATATTTTTTTCTTTTGACGTTGTAAACTCTTCCTCCTTGATGGATTGACTGATCCATCTTGATCTCACGTGCCTGTCACTATTTTGCTCAATAGAACAAATTGACAAAGAAATTGTCAAGGAAGCCATTAATCAACAAACGAAGAAAGAAAACGGTTGGAAAAGACGATCTCAATTTGAGGAAACTCCTGTTTTTCACTTAATTAACTACAGGGACGTTTTTAATCAAAAATTTCGACAATATTCTGGATTTATACCCAACCTTTATTTCATCAAAGATATTATTCGGATGCGATATTATTCGTATCAATTCTCAAATTATACTTAGCTTTATATATTTAATCTCGAACAATCTTTATTAAAGCTTAAAAAATACTCAAATTGATGGTTCAATGATTGGTCAGAATTTTTTTGACTATTATAGCGTTCTTCTTTCACAAACCCACCGGGTGGGTTTTCAATTAATATGTATTAATTTTTATGCTATTATATAATTACAGTTTTGAAATTAAATCCGAATCCAAAAATCGGTTGACCACATTATATCATTAATCGCAATAATACTCGTATGTAATAAATAACGTGTTGTGGTTTCTTCTAACAAAAACACCGGCTCCCGGTTTCAATTTCTCGTGTAAAATGTTAAATTTGATTTTTCATGTTACACGTTATATGGAATATAGTACAGGAGTTATTATGGAAATATGATAAAATCTGATTCGCGGTGAGCTCCATTATAATATGTCACCGCTAGTCCAATTCTGGTTTCGCTTAATTTTTAAATCCATTAATCATTTATATAGGAACGTAGTGAATTAAACATTTATATACTTAATGAATAGCTAAAATATCAAGTTTTAGTATAATTTTCAGTTTCGTCACTTCGACATAAAATTTTTTTGTTGATACAGTGACTGAAAATTCTGTCGAATGTAATGGAAGGTATTTTCTTATAAGTGAAAAACAAAAATATATCGATTTTTTCTTGTTCTCTCTTCTCTCATTGTATTAATTGTAACGTTTGAAATTCAACAGCATCACCTGAAAGTAAAATTTATCTAAATACCGGTGAATAGACGTTATCATTTAAATAGGAATTCAAGTTATTCTTGTTGGCAATCTACATTTTATTTCAAAGATAAATTTATTCAGCTGACGTCTCTTGTTATGAATAACGGAGACAAAGAAGGAACGGTAAACGACATGGAAGTTAGAATAATATTTATTTTGCGTTTTTAAACGGTTCATTAATTTTCTATACAATATGTGCAATGCGGTTTGGTCCGAGTCAAAAATATTGCCAGATCAAAATCTATTATGGTGGTTATTTTCCCAGACTGGTTTTTTTAATGATTAGTTACTGTTTCATTTCTATTGTCATAGCTATATAATCAATAACTTCCAGTTACGAGTATACATGTCCGAAATTTTTCATCAATACCCTCAGTCTTTTTATGGAATTTGGTCACAAAGACCACCCAATGTACAAACTTATTAGTGATAGGATTTGAACTTTACCACAATCAAAAAATTTACCTGCAACTGAGCCATTTCTGCTATTTAAATATTTTCAACTCGAAATAAGAGGGCGTAATTAGCACGAGCTGTTTCATCGTTTAAACTCCGACGAATTGTAAAACGAAAAATCAGTTTAGGAAAGTTTTTTTAATAGTAACCGTTCCTAATAAACTCTGAACTTTGTAAACTTGAGCGGAACCTGTTTTTAAAGGAGTTTCTAATTATGTAAATGAGAAAGTATGAAGTGATGTGATTAGTGGCGCTCCGGTTCTCTTCCTGTGCCTTTGCAGTTCCTAAATGAGAACCGTTTTTAGTTTAATGTTAATATTTAATGAGGCAACTCTTGTCTAATATTTAGACAGTTATAAGATATTTTAGAACGTTTAAGTTTACGTGTAGAAATAGAAAAATAAATTAATAAACTTGGCTGCCTGAAAATGTTTGATCCCATGTCACTAATGAAGACGATTCTAAAGAGTTTTCGAATATTTAAATTTAACTGAATCAGCTACAAAGAACATTGAATACATTCACTGAAACAATAATTATTCAAGCAATAAAACTGTTATCTCGAGAACGAACCCAATCAAATTAAGATAATAAACCTGCTTATTGGAGTTTAAAAAGTAAGACGTAAAAATACCTAATTTGAAGAGTTCATTGCGTTAGAAAATTTTCTAATTAACAAGATATCATAATTATCATCTTAAACTATTTTATGAAAAGTTACATTGAGGAATAAATGTCTGCCTGATTAAATTATTCCTTTGTCTAAGTTAAATATAATATAAAATCAACTGCCCCAAAAGGAAAGAATGTACGTATACGCGTGTGTATGTCCTTTCTATTTCTACCTTTTGTAGCCTAAACAGCTAAACCATTTTAGAAATATAATATACGACATGTAAAATTCTAGACCTCAGAATCTTCATCACTAGCATCACTAAAGTTAGCAGTAATAATAAGGTATAATGCAGCATCCAGATCTTGTCTTGTTTTATTATTCAGAATGTTATCAAAACTGCAAGGTAAGGAATAATAAGAAACTCCAGCAGCTGAAGAGTTGCAGAATTTAAAACAGTTGTATAATATCTAGTAATATTTTCCTTCGAAGATGCATCAGAAGTTTTATTAAGCGGGGCATTCTTTTGATATTCGTAAGCGAAAACGCTTTACCTTCAAAGTAACGCATAATAGTGCAACTAAAATGTGCTCTTCTATGTAGGGAAAAATATTCTTCTCCGCGATCTGAGTCATCTCGATGTTTTTGAAAGTGTATAAATTGAAATAAATTTAAAAATTACGAAACTTGTTAATGAAACTAAAATAATAAACGATTCAATAATGTGTGATATGCTTCATTAACCAATACGAGTATTCATGTTTAATTTTTTCATTTTTATTATATTACTGCCATGAACACTGAGTCTTATTAAAATAAATCCATGATAACAGCTCATGAATAGCAATTACATTATATCAAACGTAATTAATAGTAACGAAGTATAAAATAAAATCTCATGTACATGAAAGGAAGCACAAATTAAAAGACATAATTATCTTTACACACGCTGCCATTACTGTGCTAATGAAGTAAGTGGTTCCAGCTCAAAGAGAAAACAAAGGAGTAATTACACTCAAACTTCTTTTGTGAGATGAAAAGGCAAATATTATACACTCAGAAGTAATAAGGGCCCTGGAATATGCTTTAACAGAATGGCTTTTACAATTCCTGAAATCTTGACTTGTGAAAATTTTAGCTAAGTGATTGTTGATGATGGATTGTTCTTGAAATTATTTGTATTGAAAATTTTCTTAACAAGATTATTGTTGGAAAACACTTTTCCAGAGTATTTACACCGTATTACATTTCGAGAAAGATTAAACAGATAAAATATCTATGCTAAAATGTATCTCCCATTTTTTTAGACTATTAGATTTTTTTTCAAATTCAAATTCAAATTCATTTATTGTGATTTTATTAGATAGCTCGATAAGATTAAACATAAATCATTTCGTGGTTTTCAAATAAGATCATTGTTAGATATAATCGTATACATTTCAGTTAAATGTGTATATAAATAGCTTGAATCGTAAATGC
>DVXP01001730.1:0-14221 GCA_018235645.1 Junonia grisea | reverse complement strand
ATCCACCACGCTGCTCCACTGCGGATTGGTGGATATACATGTGTCACAATTTCTTCCGGCACATGCAGGTTTCCTCACGATGTTTTCCGTCACCGCCTAAACATTGGTTATCAAAAATATTATTGCTTCATTCTTAATTATTTGAATATATTATCGGGCACGTACAAAAGCTGTTTATTTCGTTATGTTTTAAAATGCGCATAATTTTTAATGATAACCTTGTTTCATAATTTATTTATTGAATTTAAAATAAAATAAAATTGACACAAAAGACAGTCGTACCTATAATAATAAATGTTATAATTTTTTTATGTTTTTAAATGTTTTTATATATTTTTTTTAATAATATTTAAAAATAGATTAAATAAGTTTGTTAAAATGAATAAACGAAATGTAATAATGTAAGAGTTCTTTACTGTAAAATTTTAGGCCAAAAACCCAAAAAGGCAGTCATAGTTATCAACATACAGTAGCTTCCCGATTATCCGGACTACGATTATTCGGATATCCGATTATCCGGATTGATTTTGCACGGCTCTAAATACCTACCGATTTCATTTGTTTGGCTCTGTTATGCTTGTTTCTTCCTATAGTGCTTTTGCTTTGAAATCGATTATCTGAATTAAATCGCTCCGTATTATAGGGATTCTACTATAGGTAGGTACAATACATTGCTAAAGAAATTTAAAAGTTTATAAAAATAATTCAATTTATAAATTCAACGTTCTTATAAAAAAATATTCAATTTGATACTTATACAGCAAAATTTTAAGATTAACAGTTAGGTAATTGAAATGTACATTTTGTGTATTTTTTTATCTTACGTTTGGCCTATTCATTTAATTAAAAAATAGCGGATTCAACAAGATGACTGCGACATATACACGATCTCTTTAATTATGTTTTCTTTTTATTTAAAAAATGGCAAAAGATATTCATACTTGTCGATAGATGACACGTTTTAAATCTTTGTAGATGACAGCAAAAACGATATCTATGAAACTTGAAAGAGAGAAGTTTTACTACTCATCACTAGATGGCATAAAATTGCATATTTATGTGAGTTTTATTAGTATATACTTTTTGTGATTTTACTTTACCTTTAGTACATATTTATGCCTGTGAAATAACAAAAGTAGTTTTATTACAAATCAAAAATGAAACATCAATTTATCCGTGTCCCATAGGTGCAAAAAATATACCTAATTGTTTTCTGAAACAATATCTCAAAGTGACTTCACAACTATTACAGACTTTAAATTATTCTTTAAATCAAGTTTTTTGTAGACCATATTATGTAATTAGTATTTCATTTATTTCATTATATTGAAAACCAACAGAAAAAAATTAAAAATTAATTTATGGTAGCTTTCGTGGCTGAGTATAAATTTTAATCAGATAAATCAGCTTTTACTTATTTATACTCCTTGAAGCAAAAACCTAACAACACAACTGTTACAAAAATCAAAATCACAAAATCGGTAATATTATTTTTATTTAAATATAAAATTACATTAAAATAATTCGTTGTTACAGTTTTCATTTTATCAATAGATGGCGCTATATGTATACAATGAAAACTATTATAATAATATACTGTATAATTATTTTATAATTAAAAGATGATAAGTACCAATTTTAAAATATATTGGAAGAAATGCAATTAACTCACCATCATTATCATACTATTATCTGCTATAAGAGTTCGCGGAAGCCACATCCTGGATTAACGAGAAACCAATATGTACTTCAGGGTTGACAATCTCAGTACTAGCAAACTGGATTTTTCTTATGTATAGGTCTACAAAAATAAGAAGAACACTGGAAACGAAATACATGTATTGATTTAACTGACTTTTTATTTGGCTCCATAACAAAGGGTAGTAACTACAAAACACATTTATAGATGGCAGGACGAACAGTTGTTCTAAATGCTTTTTACTTAATAGTTATGGTATTAAATGTTAGATGGCGTAATTAACACACATCATTACGTTTTTTGATTTTTAAACTTATTGTTGTTGGTCGGTTTCTGTTACGCAGAGCTGCTTTCTAGTTTTTTCGTATTTTGTTTCTTATGTTATTTTATGTGTTTTAACTTTTACGTACTTATCTCCACCTAAGTCCGTTGAGTTGAGTCTCTACTCCTCCGACCGTGTCGTGCTTTTTGTTTGTGCTTACAATCGGTGTTGTTTTTGTCTTTTAAATTGTGTGTCGAAATTACTTTTTAACCAATAAGAGAGAATGTGATGAAAATTCAGATTTGTTTAAATTAAAAGCAAAAAAAATATGTTATAAATGTTTTAAAAGAAAAAAATAAACGATTTTAGCATTAGCTTGAGTTTTATTTTAAATACAAAAGTAGTATTACTATACATATATATACAGATATATCTATATATGTAGCAAGCATGCTGTATATGTATATATGTGTAGATAGCTTGGATTGATAAGTACATTCATGTAACTTAATTTTCTAAATTCAGATGGCGCCACTTTGACGTTCCCGCCCGCACCATTGAGATTTACCTCTATTTCCTATATATACAAAGTACTCTGTGCAAACGAGTCAAAGTTGTAGATAAACATTTATCATAGACAACTCATAAACCGGCATCAGCTGAAAAATAGGCCTCTAATCTTTATTCCGGCTGTACACGCCTAGGCCTACCGTCAATGTAGATATCTATTAAAAAATGCGAAGGTATAGACGCATAGAAAGTCAATACAATGGTGTCAACGCATGCGGTTCTATCTTCTATTACATTTCTCTATAACATATCTATATCTAGTAGATATAAATGTTGCATTAGAGATTTTAAATGAAGTTTTTCGACAGAGACTCAAATTGTCAAAGGACAAACTGAAATGTCACCAAATGTCACAAATCGCGGAAAAATTGACAACAGACCGGAAGTTCAATCAGATTGAAAAGTACTGAGTCGACTTTACGTTGGCTCTGCTCGTTTTTCTTTGTTTTTATTATTGCGCTACATATTATTGTATTTAATTTTAAACGTTGTTAAAAATATTTCGATATGAAAAAAGGATACAAAGTTACTGATGTGAAAAGAGTGAAAAAAATTGGAGTTGCGGCGGAAAATCTGGAGGAACTTATTGAAAAATCGTGTAAAAAGTTAGGAGTAAGTCGAATTTAGTTTTGCTTAAATAAAATGATACGAAAATGGTGTAAAGATATAAGAATAAACGAAATTAATATTGTTTGAGTTATGAATTGGTTTCTTTTTCGATAAATTCCATTATATGTGTCAAGGCCAGATTGCCTTGACCCGATTTATTAGCCGTGACCTAAATCGTGTCGTCGGTTTTTAGTTCAATGTCAGCTGCGCGGAGTGCCGGCTCTACGTAGCGGAAGACGGGACCCACGTAGATGATGATGATTACCTGAAAACCTTACCCCCACAGACTCTTTTCATTTTACTGAAGGATAAAGAAAAAATGGTAACTGGTATGTTTGAACTAAACAGATTGGCATGTTATCAAAATTTTTAAATATAAGCTAGAAACAGATTCTCTAATGAACACAATATTTTAATTCCTTCTGAACTGAATTTTTAGGGATAGACTTATTAAATTGGTTTGAAAGTTTTATTGAAATGGATCAATAAGATGGAGCAAAAAGATCATAATATAAGATCTGTATCATCTCAATGTAAAAGCAAAGTTAAAGTTAATAAACAAGTTTTATAACTTTATAATCAAAGTAAAGAAAGATTTTCCTTTAGACTTTTTAATTATATGCATTCTTTTTATTATATGTAAATGTAAAAAAATCTATCCAAAAAATGAAGAATAAACAAAAGCAACAATTCAAACCAAAAGATTCAGAAAAATAATAAAAAGAAACTTGTGATTAATCTCAATCACTAATAGTGATAAACTATGAAAACTGTATATTGTTTCTTTCAGACTTCGACTACTACTACACTATGATTAGAAACAGCAAAAAGGATTATATTAATACTGGATTAGCGGCTAAAGATTTTCTTAGTACTAATTTTAAGGAAAAGTTCAGAGTGTTCCAGAAATACATAGCAGCGGCGAATGACGCTAGAACTATGCTCAGTGAGAGGGCCCAAGATCCTGGATGGTTTGAAGGTATAAAATTTATGATAAATAAATTAATAGAAATTAAAATATTGTTATTACTGGAGTAAAAAATAGATGGACATTTTTCTATATGATATATTTTTGATTTATTTAGGTCTGATTTATGTCAATCAGACTAAAACTTCTGAAGTCTTGACCAATCATTACAACAAAATGTATTATGGTTTCTATATAAGTTGTATATAAAGCGTCCATTGCTAACCCATATTATAGAATTTGAAATCATTTTTTCTTATTCTGTTAAAGAAAAGTTTTAAAAATGTACGAAAATTATTTTTTATCAGGCATTTTATTTAAATTCATATTCAAATTACTTGATTAAACATTCAATAACTTAAATAAGCGTATAAAGCCTTCAAAAGGAAACTTTCTTAAATGGTTTTTCTTTTCTAAGCTTTCAATTTAACTTGTAATAACTTTTCATTGAAAACACTGGAAGAACTTTCTTTCGGATTTTGTAATACAAGACTGGATGTCTTTTATTTCTGTCTAAAACAATTGTTTTTGTTATTTGAATTACTTCATTATTTTCTCTGCCATAAAGCGAATATTGCTTTACTTTTTTTTATTTTATTTATTATACAATTTAGATACTAGCCATACTACTTCACTTTTAAGAGTGGTAGTATAAGCATGATGTTTTTTATGAGAACAGATTTTGGAAAATTTGGAAACTCTTTAAATTATATGCAGACACTTAACTGTAACAAATTATTACTTTATAGCAAGTTTAAAGTATAAAATTTCAAAAACGTACAAACTCAGTGGAGAATCTTCCATCTATTATTTTTTTTATTTTTCCATTTTACTACCGAATTTTTAGGGTTTCGTACCTCAGACTTCAGAAAAACGCGAAATGATATCTATTTCAAATCATTTTTTGTCCGTCCTTCGCGTCTGTTAAATTTTTACCACTCCTGTATTGAGGTGACCAATATCTACAAAATTTTGCCAGAATAAACTAAATATTATTTTTTTCAGGACTGGAACCCTCTGAAAAGACGAAAGAGCAATCCATGTCTAAACGTGTTAAAGAACGCATGAGAGGGTATTTCTACAAAACAAAAAGTGCGCTGCAGTCGTCGGAATTGTACATACACTCCAGAAACGGACGAGGTAAGAAACTGATTGACCAGTTCCTATTAGACTTACGGAAACTTCTGGAATTCAATAAATACAATGAGGGTTATTTTAATAGACAAGATAGAGTTACACGTATGTGTAATGAGAACGGACTTTTTGAATGCGGCGGCCTCTGGAACATCGATAAATGTACGTACGACGGCGAACATGTAATAAATCCCTATAGAAGTCGTGAAGAACGTATTATATTTCAGACTTGGAATTTGGATCACAAAATCGAATTATCTAGATCGGTCGTTCCAAAGATATTGGAAGCGATTGAGCGAATCGCTCGAGGGGAAGTCGAGTGTATATCATGCGAAACAACATCTTCTGACGGTTTCATTGAAGCCGATAGATACTACTTACAAATTTTCACGAACAAAAATTTGAAATTGGTGCATATTGTTTGTCATTATAAAGGCAAACATGATATTCAGTCAGATGTCTACACATTGTGTAAAAAATGTTCAGGTGGACAAACGATTAAAGATAAATAAAGTACTATTTGTACATATGTTATATGCTTACAAAATTATTTCATTATATTTTGCTGTTGTAACTATTTTGTAATTATAAAATTACATGTATACAGCAACAGTCTGGTTAAAAACTGCCAAAAATTTTCAAATATTCTCATTATTTACAATACTTCTACGGATTCGGATATAATATTCGAAATAAATGATCAATTAAAATACTATATCAATCAAAACCGAATATGTTAATGTCATTTGTTATTGTTAAAGTTTATTGATTATGGTAATTATCTATCTATCTATACACAACAGAAAACTCTGAAAATCATATTTTTTGACGTTAAAACTTTCTATCATGTATGAATGTATTCTTGTGATATATATTATATAAATTATGTATTAAGTCCATGAAGATTATGGAGAAAAACTGGTCGTATTACATTAAACATTTGTTAATAAAATGAACTTTTGTGTCGTGAAACGTGGGTGCCAATCACGGCTAAGAGCGATGACGCGTCGCGGGGTGATCCAATCAAATACTTGATATAGGACGCTTCGTCCTGATTCTGAGTCTGACCTGACCCATAAATTCACTTATGCACTTAAAGGTCGGCGCTCAGGCTCAATTTAGTTTGTCACTTATATAGTAAACTGGGTTAGTAGGCTTTTTGTATTAACAACAAACACTTTTATTGAAAAATTAAATACTATTACTTTTAATTGTAACGTTGTTAAACTTATTTAACGTTAATAATTAATTGCGACACTCTAGTTACATATAAAATCATAGTTAGGTATTTTTCTCTGTAGTCTGATTAAGTTGTTACTTACGGCGTTATGTAAAAATAATACACAATAAGTTATTGTCTTATATTTTCAAAATGAATAAAAATAATGTTTTAAAAATAATATTCAAGAGCCAAAATAAGCATAAGACACTTATTGCCAAAATAATAATTTTAAAAATATATATAATTTACTGAGCTTTTTCGTATTTGTGGTATACCACAGTGCGAAACAATGATTATTATTAGGTATATAAATAATAATACACATCTTTAAGATGTTAAAATTAATAATAAAATATAAGTAGTAGCCTTCTAACATAGTCTTTATTTATAATTGTTAATATTATCATGAAAAAAAAAACTAAATTTTCTATTCCTTAATTGATCTCCTCTACCCTTAGTTAATTAGAATTTAAGAGTATACTCGTAGTTAATAATCTAATTCAATTATTATTAAATAAATGTTTATTATTTGTATAAATAATGGAATTGTATTCCAAACTTTTATTGTTATAAAAATGGTTGTGTACATGCGTTATTTTTAGAACATATATATAATATTTTAATGTTATCAGAAGTTTGTCAATCATGATTAACTGTCGTTAATTTTCATTTTCTTTTGTGTAATCAATTAGGTTTATATTATTTTGTTTACTTATTTATTATTGAACGACGCGAAAGTGTTAAATAATGAGTAACCACAGTAATTTTAAAACAATTTTTTTATAATTATAAACGTAAACGTAAACACATCTATATAAAAAAAGACAAAATATGTATTTATACAACAGTAACATCAAAAAATCTTAAAAATTGCGACGCCATGGATAAGCAGTATTACGTATATGATTGAAATGTTATAGTATAATATACCTACATAAGGCGTGGCCCCTCGTGTAAACAGCCATTTTACCATCAACAGTAAATTTTAAGTAGATATGTTACGCTCAATGAGCGAAAAATAGCATAATTCGCGTTTTGGTCACAGTAAAATATCCACATCGCGGAATTCGTGTTATGGCTCTAATGAAAACGCGCACCACGCGTTGTGGCAAACGCAGAAATACCAAATAGGGAAATTTCGTGATATGGATATTTTACGATGACATCAACGCGTTGTGTACTATTTTTTCGCTCACTGAGCGTTTCCGATCTTTAAACGTAACAAATGTGTCAAATTGCTAATTTTTCAAACTTTTCATGCGACAACCTCGATTCATATACAGGGTTCTAGATAGCCATATAAAATTGACTATTTTTCCATGAAAATTTTATTTTAATAATGAGCTTACTCAAAAAAATAAATGTTTAAAATAAAATTATTTTACAAGGATCATATGGAATAATTAATAATTAAGTAAAATTCAATTACTCCATCAGAATCTTTAAAATTTTTTTTTTTTCTATATGATCACGACACTGGGGAATTTTGAAACTTTAATTATTTTTAATTCATATTTAATATCAATAAGACTCTATTTTATTCTGAATTAAAATAATTTACGTTCTTTATATAAAAAAGAACAAAATTGTAAACTAATTTTTTAATCTAGCTTTTCTATCAAACTACAAGTACCTACATATTTTTAGTTATACAACATGTACTAAATTTAGATAGGCAGGTATAGAATAGTTAAAATTGTTTAATTAACTGGAGGTTAATTAGAAAATTTAAACTATTCTATTATTTCTAATTCTATCATTAATAAGTTAGATTTTTTATTGAAAAGATAATTGAGTATTTTTCATTACTATCAAATTTGTATCTTTATTATGTGCTTACTACTTAATTATTATTTTATAATTTAATGAAAATGTTAAGATAACTAGAAGTTAAGAGTGTAATATCATTAAAAGAGCTATTTTATGACAAT
The DNA here is from genome assembly GCA_018235645.1 of Junonia grisea. NCBI lineage: Eukaryota > Metazoa > Arthropoda > Insecta > Lepidoptera > Nymphalidae > Junonia > Junonia grisea. The sequence goes on along the minus strand of DVXP01001730.1, from coordinate 5,827 downwards.
CGTATTAGTGTAAGATGACAATTAATAATTTAATAGCAATATTACATGTGTAGGTGTGTACATCATTGTTATTGTGATATTTATATTAATATATTTAATGTACTGGAACTGAGAATATCTCACTGCTGGAATCTCTACTAAGTTAGCTTATTGTTAGTCTACCGTTCGAGTAGTAATACGGGATGGGAAATACGCGACAAATAAGGGCATAACTTTTCCCGATGCAGGCTTTATCACGAGTTTTCTTCTTGCCGAGGCTTGAATCCGTGATATGGGTTGAGATCGACGTGTAGTAACTCTCAATTCGGCGGCAAAGAAGTACAAGAGTGTTGTAAAACTTCTTCGCGTTATAATTATATTATCTATTATTTTAAAATCTAAAAGACTGACGACGCATAGCCTAAATAGGTGTGTTTAGATTCTAGTATGATGAAATTTTGCTTGAGTTCCTTATATGAGATTGGCCTTTGAGGTGCAGTTAATTGATCTTATAAAGGACTGTTGAAAATTCATCCCTTAAAGGGGTTGAAAAGGGAACAAGAGTATGGCATTTATGAAGGTTGTAATGTTAAAATTGATGTTTAGTGTTAATGACGTTGGATGTATTAAAGTGTTGCTTAAATTTCTCCCATTTATTGTTAGTGGGAGGTAAAGTGGGAGTACGAAGAAAAACGATAAGGTACGGAAGTGAATGAAGGCGGATCTTATAAAACAGAATAATTTGACTAATATTTATGATAATTTATCGCTAGTCTTGCTAACGGTACCTAGATTGTTTTACATAACTACCCACTTAATCAAAATTTTTAATATAAATATCACAATAATGTAGGTGATTTAATATTTAAATGTTAATGTAGACGCTTCCGATGTAGCTTTAGTGATTGTGTGTAGTGCGTAGATGCGTTAATTGAAAAAAATTATGTGATAGTTTTTATTATATCTACTATCAATCCCGTATAAATATTTTATTCGAAAGCAAAAATATAATTTTCTTAAAGTCAAGAAAGAAACAATATATTTGTGATGCTGGCCACATTCCACTTAGGGGTCGTTCAAGTACACATTACGTAACGCGATTTGGGAGGAGGGAAGAGTCTTGAAAAACGTTACGGGGCCGGAAGGGGCCATAACAACAACGCGTTACGTAACAACAATTATGATTATTATTTGAAAATGATCATTAAAATTATTTTAGTGATCATTCTTACCTAAAATATTTTAGTAAATGGTTACGTAACATCTAGGAGGGGGTGTACAGAAAAACGTTACGATGCGTTACATGAGGGGGAGGTATGGTCTAAAATCTTCAAAAATTTCGTTACGTAATACTTGAACGAACCATTAATAACATACTCATCAATGCTATGTTTATGTTACAATTATTCACTTATAGTACGTGCTCTCACATGAAAATTAAATACTTAAATAGTCTGATGAACTGCGATGAATTAAATCCAACGCAGTTTGTTAGATTCATGTCTATGAATCTCCTTTAGGCGCATAAAATATCTTTAGGTGGATATGAGGCTGCTAGAGCAAGAAGAACCTATCTAATTATTAGTTAAGTAAAAATATTGAAATATTTAAAATTGAGGCTATCCTTGCTTTCAAAAAGTTGAATGCAATAATTTTTTTTTTATTTCTATTTCATAATACATTAAGAATTTTTGTTATGTCGTTTTGTATGCAACTTCTTAGCTGCTGAAAACACTTAATATTGTAAAAAAATGTTTGTTAAGATCTTCTTGTTGTCGTGGCTTCATATATGGTTAAAATTATTGCAAGGCGTTAGGGTCACTGACACTCCGGGCAAAAATTCTGTGTGACGGTCTCTTAACTTTCCGTTCCCTATCTTCAAACTACAGAATTAGCTAAAAAAAGGTTGTCACCTTCCGTTGCCTGTCTTGAAACTACCAATTTAGCAAAATAAAAACGGTTTTGCTCCTACCAAACAACTTTATATAATTTCGCCGCTCCTACGTTAGTCTTCGGCGCCCCGAATTATTTGGCGCCCCAGGCGGTTGCCCTGCCTCGCGCCCCCCTGACGCCGGTACTGCCTTAAACTCTAAAGGCAGGCCATGCCAGGGGATATTTTTGACCCCTTCCGGCACTAATGGTACTTCATTACCATAAATATCTCTTCTGATCACGTCTCATTTCCAAACGTCTGTAGGTACCTACAGTGCGAACGTAACATATCTATAAGATTTAAGACCATTGCTTTGATCTCAATATTAGGTAATAAAACTCATAAGTCTAACAATTTAATTCACGAAGTACATTTTCGTGCATTCTTTGGCCCAAAACTTAAATAATATGTGATTGTCTTATTATTTCCTAGTTTTTTTTTCGGTATATCTTTTAGCAGCCACACATATGGAAATAATATTTTGAAAATTGTATAACAGATTGCGATACAGAAGGTAATGCGATGCTTAATTCTTCTAATAGGGTATCTTGCCACTGTAAGCTCATAATTATAGCTTATGATGGCAGAGTACCTTTGAGTAGACTTTCGTTATTCAGAAGTGCGGTTCTTGCTGCATCGCAATTAAATTATATTGAAAATTAAATTTATGTTACTTGTAGAAGTGATTGTTTAGCGTATTTTGAATAGACTGTTAGATCAGTAGGTGATATAGTTCTTTATATACAGTATTGACATTATTACCTCATCCTGTGTGTAAATATATGTGGATTATTCTGCATATTGCGACATAATAAAACAGTATATATTTGAGATGATTTTTTATTACCCTTGCCCTGTTATTACCCCTTTTTATCTACACTATTATTTTAAAGAATAATGATTTGTAAATAAAATGTATGTTTGAAAAGAATGGACTCAAAATCAATTGGACTGATATAAATAAATTAAACATTTGTTCTAAATAATCAGGGTGAAAGTAACTACAAAAGAAACTGCGAAATAAATAAAAATGTTTATTATACACATGTTGAATACACACAATTGCGTATTTTATACAAAGCTGACAATAAAAGTAAACTTAACATTTTCATGTTTGTTTTGATTCATTTTAACCATACCTAAAGTGAGCCTGGTGCTGACTTAAAATCATAAAAAACTAGAATGTTAATTTTCAAACTTATCTCCTCTTCCGCCCTGGGTTCTTTTTGTTTGGATTTCTCTGTCCCTTGCCAGCTTTAGGCTTTTTAGCTGAAAAGTTAGTGGCATTGCCACCTTTTACTTTGCGTTTTCCCTTAGGTGGTTTCATAGTTTTCTTTTCTTCTGATCTCCTAAAATAAAAAATATATAATATGTATATCATCTATTTTACAATAATCTGAAACTATCATTATTTCTTTTTTCCTGGTAATCCTATATGCTGCATATGAAATATATAAAGACTTACATATATTTTATTGGCCCTGTGTTTTCATGTTAGAAAATTAACCGTAATATATTTAGAGACTAAACTTACAATAACATTCTATATCATTCTCTTTTTTTTGTATAGGATAGGGGGCAAACGAGCTGATGTGATGGTAAGTAAACAGGGTAAGTAGATACAAAATGTGTTGACAGCCTTATAAATAAGATAATAGTATAATCTCTAGAATAGAATGCCATAGGAATGGTTTGTTGCATCATAGATACTTACTGTACTTGTTCTTGATGTATATGTTTCGACACAGCCTTTTCCATATCAATCTTGGGTCTCTTATTAAGAATCTTGTCAATCAAGTTAAGATTGTTTTCCCTCTCGGCCTGTGGGGTGGGTATGGGAGCTCTACGCTTCCTGTCTTTGCCAGGAATCAGTTCATGTACTCCTTTACCCCTCGCTTCCTTTTCTTTTGGCAGTTTGTCTTGGAATTTACCGAGTGACGCTGTAGATGCCTTAGCTACGGTTGCTGCGGTTGATAACTGTAAAGGAAAAAAACTATCTTTATTCTCAATACATAATATTTTATAATATTATGTATTATAATAAAAGATCTATTGATCTTTTTCCATTAATTTATTGTTAGTTTGATATTGTTATAAATATTATTACTACTAGCAATTATATGATTCTCAAATCTATGGTAAGAGGCCATTAATGTCCCACTACTTGGCCAAGGCCTTTTCCCGTATAAAGGAAAGGGTAAGGAATTTTATCCACCATAGTGCTCCACTGAGGGTTGGCAGTTCACTTAAATCAATAATTCTTTTTTTATTAAATCCATTCAATTCAATTATTTCAACTATTTTTTTTAGATTAACAAAATATATTTACCTGTGTAGCATTAGCTTTATCAGACGTGACGGGTAGACCAACTCTAGGAATATTGACTTTCCTGGCTCTGGCGATATTCTTAAGCCTCTGCAACTCGTTTTTAGCAACCTTCTCTGATTTTTCACTTGCTTTCTTCTCATACATGTCTGTCATGGGATCAACATTCTGGGGAACTTCAATCAGCCAGTCCTTTTCTTTTTCAGCAGCGGCCTTTCTGAAACTATATCACAAATGTCTCATCGTCTATTTTAATTTTATGTTTAACTATTGTTAAGGTTTAATTGTTATTGAATATGTGGTTAGGTGGTTAGGTGGTTGTCTAGTGACAAGTTGTTGGTGTCAAGACTGGAGACATGGCGATATATTACCATTGAAAGTTGGAAAGAGGAGATACATATTGAATAGCTGTTGTATTGTTATTCCCTTCTGAACTATCTTTATGGCTATGTTTCATAGACATTGGCATATCATGTCTATTATTTTAAGTTAATTGAATTGATCTGCCAATTAATATTATCACTATATTAAATAGGAATAATAAATATCAACTTAGAACATAAAATAAATTTACAATCTTACCCATATAGTGGCACCCATTTCTGTAGCTGTTCGTCCCATTTCAGTTTATCCTTCTTTTGCTTTGTAATACCCTTAGCCTTAGCAAACTCTTGCCACTTGGTTAAAGGTTTTGGTTTGGGAACTGGTTTAGAGCGAGGAAGAACTGTGGTTGGTTGCGGCAGTTTTACTACTATCGCTTCATCAATCCTCTCTGTTGGGAGTTCCCATATTTTATTGAGGAGCAATTGCGTGTTGTCACGCGCTAGAGACTGTAGGTATGCATCCCTTTTACTGTCTGACCTAGAATAAAATAGAAGTAGCAATAAATATAACAAATTAATTTACAACTTATTATTACATATTAACATTTTAATATTTATAAATCAATATTTACTGTAAGGATTTGAGGTCGAGATCATTTGTATCAGATGCCAGCAGAGTACCAATGTCTAATTCTAACTCTAAATGCTTTTCAACTGTGATAGGCTTGTACTTTTCGGCTTTCTTTTGTTCTCTTTCCAAAATTTCATTAACAATATCCATTTTTTATCACTTAATTTTTTTATTTTCGTAAGATAATGTGCACAAATTAACGATTCGCGTTTTATTTATGATATTAAAACCACGTGCGATGTTACGCAAAAATAACGATTTAACACATTCAACGACATTTATATATTTAATGAGTTTTACAGATTTTATTGATTACATTTCTAGTAATTATATCACTCTTATTCTTATTGAACATATATTTAAAACGTAATGTAATATTAAATAACCTAAAAGTACGTTCAATGTTTTCTAAAGATTGACGTTTTCCAAAACGCAAAACGCCAAAACGTCAAGTACAAGTATCTACATACTAAAAGTGTTACCTACTGAATTATAAATTTAAAACAACTATCTAATTAATTAGTAGATAGATATCTAATATCTATCTACTATCTAATTATATCTAGAGGAAAGTCAGCATATTTGGGATACTTAAGGTAATGTGGAATACCTCGATATCTAGAAAAGTATAAACG
>DVXP01001729.1:0-14224 GCA_018235645.1 Junonia grisea | reverse complement strand
CGGAGACGCGGTTATACGCTATCATTGATTTCTGCTAATTTTTTAACAGTTTATTAATTAAATTTTAAAGCCTAAAGATTGTGCGTTCTGTAGAACTGAGACGCACTGTTTGTTTTAAACCTTCACATGCTTTACAGTCAAGCTCGTCGCAGTACTTGTCGAATCTTGTATGGAGTTTAGAAGTATGAAAGGCCATGTAACCTTCTTAACATATGGGTGTTAAGTTGAAAATGTCCACCGAAATGTGTGAAATAACTGGTGGTAGTGTAGCTAGAGCGTATTACCGTCAGATAAAATATGCTACTAGAAAGATCAAATTAATGTATTGCCTCTTTTTTCAACCATTATCGTTTGGACAAGACTAGTATTTTTTATTGAGTTTTTTGAGACAAAGCTGTTAACTGCACGTTTCTTTAAACATTATTCACTAATTCCAGCAGTTATCGTTATTTCATACATTTTTTGTATTAAAGCAAATCTCTACACTCCATGCATTGTTATTATACGAGCTTCGCCACAGATAATTTATTCATTTAGGCTGAATGATGAAATGTCTTTAATGTTGTATAAAAAGGAAATGACTATGCATTTTACGCAGTTCTTTTATCATCTATGATATTCAGCCAGGAGATGGTTTTGCTGAAACTTAAATTTTTTATAAATAAAATTTGTATATTTTCGATGCTAATATTTGTACGAATTTAAATGTGTTTTATATATTTTTGACGTAACCAATATTTGCATATATAAGTTCGTGAAGCAAAAATCACAATAAATAAATGTTAACATTTTGAATTGAAAAGGAATACATATTATGTTTTTTTAAATGTAATTTTGACATGAATGCAACGATTTTTAAGTCATAACCTACAAAACATTTTTTACATTAACAATAGTAAATCTTAAGGGATATGTATATTAATTTGTTATTTATAACAATACTAGTTTCTTTGTAAATGTACTATTATTAATAATTATTTGTATAAAAAATATGTGCATTATGTTTAAAAATATAATTGATTATTTATTTGTTATGCATATTATTATGTTCGTATTATTTGTATAGGTTCTATTAAATAGGGACTTTTTTATTATTCTAGCTTGCCCAAGTTTCGCTTTGTACTAAAAAGTTTATATATTATTTAACTTGCCATTTCACATTTGTTACGTTGCTAATGAAAAGAAACAATAGTCGCGTTAAATCGCTAATAAAATGTAGGTAATTGTTTTATACTGTAGTTAGACGACTTGAGAAAGGTTCCTCGCTTAGCCTTAAATGTTGTATGTTTTGAGGGATTTTTATCAAGAATTTAAGATCATTAGCGTAGCCCAATGTACGTAAAAAAAGCTGGTGCGTAACGAGAAAATTAGTACCATAAAATTCAATAAAGCCTAAGTTTACACATATCTAAAATTGACCGTCTTAAAAAGTTGCTTACACTACGAAAGTAAAGAAATAGGCCTAAATTTTGAACGGCTTTGCAGTGGTAATATTAAAGTGTACCGGCTACGCGAATGTATGTAATTGTAATAAAGTAATTGCTCAAAATTGTACCCAAGCATTGTGATAGGTAGCGAGTACACGTCCAGTAGCGATCTCCTTGAAGCAGTATTTCACGAGAGATACTTGAATTTATGTCGTTACGTGTAATTAGATTTCTCTTTCGGAAGTTACCACAATTATCTGTTAATTGATTTATTTTCATACTATTTTCTGTTCTTAATCAAATCCTTTCTATGATCGCTCTTTTGTAAAATGTGAAACGTTTATTTAAACTATCGTTTAAGTCATTCTTGAAGGCGGAATTCATTTAACTACTCATCGCGGTTGCACTGTAATATAAGTGAAAGATTCTTACAAATTGTTTTAAAATAGCTACCTAATATGATTAATAGAATTATTTTATAATTTTGCAATCGTCGGTTCGTAGTTAAATGATACGCCATAGATAGTAATAGTCACTCACACAGTGCCATGGCGCACCAAAATGTATTATAGTTGTAGATTGACTGTAGTTAGACGTATAGCATTGCGGGTATGTGCCTACTGTTAGTTAGACCACTTGCTTCGCAGACGTTACCTGCCGGCCCAGTAATGTTTGTTCGTGTTAAATTCTACTAGTCAATACGATTACGTGGAAATTAAGCATTTATAACCATTTTCAATAATATATCTGTTCTTGCTTACGAATGGAAGTCTTGATGTCTATAAAAATGTCAAAATCTGTGAAAAATAGCAGATGGATTTGTTATTGAAACAGCAATAGCCGATGAATAAATATTATATTATAGAAATAGAAAATAGTCGACAGTGTATTTTATTTGATACTAAAATATAATTGAATATATAGACGTTTTGTCAGCACTGTATCCGTTGGTTTGGTAGACTAGTCGAATTTAACTCCTGTTTCATATTGACATTCAGATTTATATATTAGTAATAATAGTAATATGACCCAGATTATGTTTTATTTGAAGATATTATAAAATAACATCTTTCTAACGAAAACCGAATATACCTAAATAGTAAATAGTTTATGTAATGTATTTAAAACATAGGGAAATATTATGTCTTGCGAACATAACAAAATGTAACGAAATATATTAAATTGTAATTCAGTATAGCCAGATATAATATGTCCCTGTTGTATGTTGTGTGAGAAGTCGGGTGTAAGTAATGTAAGTAGGAATTATCATTTTGTAAGTATGATGTATGTATTTTGGTGCTGCATTACTAATTTATTTATTTTTAACTGAATGACTGTCTTTTTATAAGAAGCGAAACTGACTTAAAATGATGTATAAATTTGGATACTTTGAATAAATTTTCGCCCTTAACAACTTCGTTTTATTTACCTGTAGGTATTACAAAATGATTTAAAATAGTACCGTCGTACTTAATGCGACACGATTTTCATACGCATTCCAAAAAAAGGAAAACAATGGGAAAAGGGAAATTATTTGCAATTTATCGCGTAAGAGTAGAAATATGTATGAAAAATAAGAAAATCCCCTTAGATTTAGACAAATGGTAATTTTTAAGTTTTTCATAGGAGGCTATTAATATAACATAAAACCAAAATATAAAATGACAGCCTGCAATAGGACCACTGCTAGGCAAAAGCCTCTTTTTCCCAGCAATGAGAAGGTTAATGAACTAAAATCAACCATGCTGCTCCACTGCGGGTTTTTGGATATACATGTGTCACAATTTTTTTCCGGGATATACATGTTTCCTCGCGATATTTTCCTTTAACGCCTAGCACGGGATGAATTTAAACAATTTTAACACTTGAAAATTCAGCGGTGCTAGCCAGGGTACTCACCACTAGGGTATTTTGACTCGCTAAACATAATTTATAAGAATTCTATGACTGTCTTGAATTGTGTGAAAATTAAGTACTTTATTATTAGCAGTTCTACAGGAGTGTAAGAAAAGGCCTTTTAACCATACTATCAAAATGTTTATTTATCATTTTTAGTGGCATTTGCTTATATACATCATTGGATTGGTTTGTGTTGATTTTATAATAAAACAAATACTTTCTAATTTACTCAATAAATCAGACAGTGACAGAGTATGACAACTAAGCCAATAGGAATGACAATACAGAAAAAATATTTAACCAAAAATGCATATAATAGAATTTCACAAGGAACTATTTTTCAATAAAAACATACCTCCAGGACATTAAAGTATTTACATAATACCAAAAAGTTTCGTAAAAGATGTCGATAAAAATGGTGACCCATCAAGGGCACCATATTATTCAGACGTTTAAATAATACAGTAAATATATAGAAGGAAATTAAATCAGCTAATGAAGGAATTTAGATACCAATTACATAACGAAATTATCTTATTTTGCGACAATTTTATAACAAAATAAATAATAATTCAACAATTTTTGATAAATGAAGAATTAACTATGTACATACTAAATTCATTATTCTAAACAATAAAGTTAGACCTACAAGTACAAATCAACGCTATGTTTAGATTAGCTATCACTTAACTTTATACAGGCTGAAACACCAGAGAACTTTTTCAATATTCATCAAAAATTTTCTTAGGTATTTAATAATGTTGGGAAATAATATTTTTTAATATCAAACTACTTTCCTTAGTTTATAGTAAATGTACAAACTACTCAGTGTTTTAATGTAAGTGTAACATAATTTTAGTTATTCTTCTGGAAGTACAGAGGTACGGAGGAAGTATTGATTTTTAAAGAATTAGAAATATTTTGAAAGTACACGAGGTCTGTGGATTGAAATAAAAATTTCTTTGGGCCCAATATTTGGCTGATTTACAAGGTTTGGTACGAGCATGTTTAAAATATAGTGATAAAGTATAGACTGCAATGGGGATTTAATCTATTTGGTGCAAAGGTAAAGAAATATAAATATAATACAATTTGCTAAAAAGATAAGACATAATTAAAATGGTAATGATTTTTTTTACTTCCAATATTTTCTACAATTAAAATAAAAAATTATATTAGAAAGTTATCTCATATTCCTTCAGTTTAAAATAAAAATATTTAAGAAACTGTTATTCAATGAATTTTAGTTTCTCAGATCTAGACAATTCCAGCTTTACTTTGATTTGGAAACTTTTAAAAAATTCCAAAAACAAAGTAAAGTTTTTTATATGTCAACTTGTTTGAAATTGTAAAGCAACAGAATGATTATGGATCATCAAACACATTAGACATGTTATTGTGATTATTCAAGTTTAACAGAAATGGTAATGACTTGTTAAATAAATTGAAACCTATTAATTATAACTTAAATTAAAATATGTAATCTTAGGGCACAGGGTGCTGGTTGGGTGTGAGGCCGCCATGCTCCGGACTGTGTTTCTGCTTTTTTCTCTTCTTTTCCTTTTTTCGCTTTTTGCGTTCTTTGTCATCATCATGCCGTTTCTGTTTTTTATGTTTCTTTTCATATGTGTCTGGGTTTGAATCTGTAATGTATGTTGACAATTATATGAAATAAGATGTTAAAATGCTTAAATAGATACCCATTGATAAAAAAAAATGTAGAAAATAAGACTATGAAACAATCCACTAAGTAGACATTTTTCATTAGTCATGTTTTGGTGGAATATCTTTCAAAACAATACTTTAATATTCAGTAACATTTTTAATTAAGCCTGCCGAGGTTTAATTTAATAAGCACAAATTTAGGCTATGGTTCATGAATCAGCACACTTAATATGTGTTTAAAAAATAATAAATCTATAATAAATAATTAGAACAAGTTTTGCAAAGTTCATAAAGAAAAATAACTAAAACAGCTTTGAACAGTACACTAAATACATAAAATTTAAAAACAAAAATGAAAACAAATTTTAAAATGACTTGCTTTACAAATAAATTCCAATCACAAATACAACATTCAATTAGCTTCATATTGTGTGTTATCATCTTTTAATGAGATGCAGTTAGATAACACAATAATTACAGATAATAAAATAAATAAATAACTATTGATAATAAATAAAACAAACAATATACCTTGTAACGGTGTGTCCTGTCCGGGAGGAGCTCCATCTTTGTGCTTGTGCTTCTTATGCTTGCTCTTGTGCCGCTTCGGTGGAGTGGCACTCACATAGCGGTACTGCTCCGGTAGAGGCCCCGGGTGCAGTCTGAAGCCAGCTAACTGCGCACTTGTCAGTGGCAACAGCTCCTTACCTCCTATCGGTCTCTTAGCTATCACTGATCCTAGTGTGCTGTTGTCTTCCTGCCCTGGACCGTCGACAATACCAGGTAAGTTTGGAAGAAATGATGATAGTGATTCCTTAAGTTTTTTACCATTAAATTTACTATATGAGTGCTCTAGTCCATAATACGCCATTAAATTCGTTGCTCCTGTGAGTTCACATTCTCCTGAAATATAAATAGATAAGAATAATATAAAGAAAATAAAAATTACACGCACTATTATTTCATATATATTTTTAACTATACTTACCTGGAGGTTCTTTCATCAAATAGAAAGGCCCACTATGCACTATAGACGGGTTCTTGCCCAGTGAAATAGTGGTTTTGAGGGTCCCAGAAGAATCCTGACGAGAAACCACTGGTGACCTCGCTCCTCGAGGCGAGGATTTCGGTGAATAAGGTTCTACCTTTCTAAACTGATCAGACATCATCTTGCATCTGCATTGTCTATAAAAAGGAATATAAAAAAGAAATTTTCTTAAACAAAACTATAAAAACTAAAACGAAGACTCTTTTCCCTTTGCCTTTCGAAATCTTCTGATCCCACAGATACTAAATTGTTAGCGTTTTACTTTTTTACACAGATTAAAATAAGTCTTTAACACAGATTATATAAAATGTTCCAAAATCGTAATTATCTATAAAATAGATATCTATCTATAGATAGATACAAAATTGTTATCCGGTTTTTTTTTATTTAGATGAAAATATCTAAATTAAATTAATATCTAAATATAAAATTTTTATAACATCATAAGGTTCAAATAAATAATTTTGTGGAATTCATTCACAAATATATTTTAGACTATTCAACTGATCACAAATTTTATTCCATGTAGATATAAATATCTACTTTAAAACATTTATATATTTTTTAAATCTTAATAAAATTAGACCGCTTCCTTAAGACTGTGAATAGACCAACAGTTTTAATTAGCATGAGCTATGTCTAATCTTTTTTCCATTTTGAAAAATAATTTTATCTACTCAAATACCGGTTTATCTATGGACGAGACCACGTGTTTCTGATATAATGCTATGATTCCATCACTTAAATAAAAAAAATAGAAAAAAGAAAAATTTAGTCTATGGTTCATGAATTAGCTTCTCGTAACGCGCTACGATTTTCGATAGTGTGTTTGGAAATAAACAGTTCGGAAAGCTCAATTTGAGTTATCATCAGTTATATGAGTTGTTTAAAAGCTAAAAAATGTTTATACATCGTGACATTTGTGGTACAAAAGAAGTGCAAAGCTTCTGATAACACCAATCCTCGCTCAGCGAAGTGACGCCATTTTACGGGAATGACCAGCCCGCGGCTGCCTCTTATTAGGTCTGATGTAAGGAGTGCTCTATTTAAACGGATGCATGGAAACGAATCCCTTCTATTGTACTCGTACTGGTCGTACGACTTCAGAGGTACAGTCAATGTTATAAATTGTTATTGTCGCTATCGTAATTCGAATCAGTTTTGATTTCCTCTTGTTTGAATGTCTTTTGTTTCTCGCTAGTCAAATTGAGCACGTGTTTTATTTTTCCAGAAAACTATGGAAGATGGTAATATTGTCAACACTAAAGACGATAAAATCGCTACAGCATCATTGGCAAATCTGTACAGTGAACGATCTTGTAAATTGAGGACAAATGGACACGATTTTGCTGGCGAACCGTCCAGTCCTCTCGACAAGCCCTTCGAACATCGACGACACAGCGCCGACACATTGCAGGAGGACAAGTTCAGAAAGCGCATTAATCCACTTAGAATACACCTCGGTAAAAGGCCGTTCGTGGATAATTCCGGGCCATATAACAGTGTAAACAAAAAACGAAAACCGTTAGTGGTCAAACCTAGTGAAACTGGCGCGCCAAAAAGTACTGTTCCAAGAGTACCTAAATTAATTCCAAAGCGCTTAGATCATAGTCAATTTCACAATGCCGCCCCACACATGGACAGTGCTCTGGACAATGAACAGGACAAACCCGTGCCTCGACTCGTGCCTAAAAGTCAGCTACTGCAGTTTAAAAAAAGCAAGGTGGAAAAAGGACCCCAATTGAAAGAATATGCTCAAAGCTTAGGTTTACAGCCAATGGTGAAGTTTAAATGTCGAAAGTGTTGTTCAATGTCCTTTAAAACATTGGCCATGTTGAAAGAACACCAACTTGTTTGCCGAGCACAGGCTAAAGAGCCGGCATTGAGTCCAGAAGCAGCTCCTAATACAGAGAGTAATACTGGAGGGCCGTCCCGAGTCACCCGTAAAGTGTATCTGTGTTCAGCGTGTGGTACCTACTATGAGAATTGGAATCTCTTCTTACACATGCGAGAAGTACACAATAGGCACATATGTCTGTTTTGTCTTGGAATGTTTTCAAAGGCAGAAAAGTTATCCACACATTTGACAAATAAACACAATGTCCAAGAATTCAACTATGATAGCAAAGAGGAGTTCTGTAAAGTGTACAATGGGACCTTCTATTTAATGTGCTGTGTCTGTGATGAAATATGTAGTGAAAAAGATGATTTTTTTAATCATGACTGTAACAATGTTAAACCGAAACCTGTACCCGTTTTGATCAGTAAGAATTTAATAAAAACAAATAATGCTAAATTTGGTAAATCCGGTAATGAAACTACGACTAATGGACCCACGACTGTTACAAAAGATATATTGAAGCCTGTTATTGATAAGAAAGAGACGATTGAGCCAAAACCAGAGACAATAACATCACAAAGTCAAAGACATGAAATGAATGTTAGTAGTTATGATGTTGTAAATAGTGATACAAGTATTAGTTCTGAGAATTCCGAGTCCACTGCAAAAGATACAAGTAGCACTTTGGATTCTACAGCTGGGCTGAATAGTTCAATTAATAAACCTTTGAGTCCCGTCGATCATATACCACATAACATAGAATCTAGTAGTAGTTATATTCCTAATGGAAATGAACCATTGGATCAATCGGACGGAAGTGATTCACCAGATACTGTGGATCATCCAGGTTCCGTGCCAGAGTACATCCCTCCCAAACCAAGGGAACCTACTCCGCCTCCCCCACAGACCCAAGAAAAAGAGAAGGAATGTGGCATAAAACTAAAATTAAGTTTAAATAATGCCAATTCACCAGTTATTATTAATTCCACTGTCGATCCCACAGTTGGGCAGCAGTATGCTCATAAACCACCTACACGCAATAGAAGACCTCCCAAAAGATATGAGAAAGATAAACCTCCAGACCTTCCACCACCACCTGTAGTAAAACCTCCATCAATTAAAATGACAATTTGTGATAAAGCTGATAGTCCATTTGTGAAAACCACAATAATTGAGAACAATAAAGAGACAACATTGAAAACACTTGTAAATAACAATATAGAAACAATAAATAAAACACCCGAATTCAAACCAGAAAACACAATAAAATCAACTATTTATGATAACAAATTAGAAGATGTTAACACTTTGAATAGGGTACCAAAGCTAACTGTGAGAGTTCCTAAAGAATTTTTGGATAAAAATTCCTCCAGTGATTATTCATCAGATAGTGATGTTGGTGAAAAGTTAAGTGTTCTGGAAGACATTCCTAAGGATGTACAGCCATATGAAGAAAGTAAGGAAGAACCATCAGACATAGCCGCCTCTACTGAGTCTCAGGTTCAGCCTAATGAGGAATCTGAAATTAAAGAAGAAGACCCAGAGCCAACTGAGCAAAAAGTACAAATTAAAGATGAGATCTCACTCAAATCTGAGCCAAAAGAGGAGCCTGCAGAAGAGAACTCGACTGAAGATATTAATGTTGAAGAACCGGTTGACCCTGTTGTCACAGATGATATTCCAATCACAGAATTAACTTTAGATAGGCCAATAGACAAGTACCCTTTGAAAGATCTTCTTAAAGTGTTCTTGGCTTCAACAGTTTTCAATTGTATTTACTGTAATCATGTTCGCAAGATTGCAGTAAACTGTGAGCAGCTTGCACTCCACATGGTGGCTCAACATCGATTCTCCGCGACTGTGGACAGCATCACAGCAGAGGAGCTGATGCCAGAGACCATCACAGCTAAAGTCAAGGCTGGAGCTGAAGAGTTATATTCTATTTATATTAATTTGGACTCGTATGATAGTGTAGATAAGTGTGAAACGGTACAACATATACAAATGTTTGAATGTTTTCAGTGTTACTTTAAAACTGCTGTTCATAAAGATCTCTACTTGCATAACCGTAAAATGCACCAGAAAACAATATTACTGTGCGTTATGTGCAAGAACAACTTTTATAGTTATAGTGAATTATTATGTCATTTATGCCCTGGAACATATGATTCTGAGTATGAAATTAAGTTTAGATGCTGTTTTTGTAATGTAGATAATATTTCTTCGTCATTTAGGTTAATGGTGCATCTTCGAAAGATACACCACACTTGTGATGTATGTTTAGAGTTTTGCCAAAGTCAAGCACGCCTGTCGAATCATGTGTGGAAACACAAGTTGCACCATTTATGCTACAGATGCGGTATAGCCTATAGGAATAAGCCAGATATTACTAATCATTTATTTTGGAAGCATGGAACAGAAAGTGTATTGTGCAAAAGGTGTCTCCAGAAGAAATGGCCACATGTCTATCATTTCTGTACACCTCCTGCTGTATTTGTTTGTGATGAATGCACACTCCAATTTACGAAAGCAGTTTATTTAAAAGTTCATAAACGATTTCATTCTGAAGAATTTCCACATGTATGTACTGAAGACGGTTGTACAGAAAAATTCGTTTCAAAGAAACTTCTTAATAAGCATTTAGATGAGCACAGACAGAAATTAATTACAGAAGACTTAACTGAGGAGAAGCCACCTATTTTAAATGAATCTAGTACAGATACAAAAGAACCGATTCCCGTTATTGACCTTGTTGATGAAAAACCGAAAGAGGGAGCTGGATCTTCCGAAGACAAAGCTGAGACTAGTATTGAACAAGTTACTAAAAAAAGTAAAAAGAAGAAATTGAAAGACAAAGATGCTTTATTATTAGACGTCAATTTACCAGCTTTGAATCTGTCTGAAAGTGACAGTAGCGACGAATCGGATAGTGGCGTTTCTCAGCCGACTAAAGACGAAACATCGCAAGATAAACTTAAAGACGAACCTCTTGAAGAGAAATCCGAATCTTTAGTTAAAAATGAGTCCAATAATATGGACAATGAAGCGCCAACAACAAAAGTAGAAGAAAAATACGAGACTGCGGAAGAAGATAAACCAAGCGAACAGCAAGTATTAGAAATTTGGGATAATTTCAAAAAGTATCAAGCTAAAGTCGAAAAACAGAAGGAAAAAACACCACCGTTGGTTCCTATACGAAAACATGTATGTGAATCTGATCACGACTATTGTGTGATACCAACAGATTTAAATGGAGAAGATGATATATTTAATTCTGATAAAAAGAAGAACAAAAAGTCGCCAAAAAAGAGACATGGCGATCTGTCATCCTCTAGTAGTAGTAGCAGTGATAGTGATTCAAGTTGCTCTTGTGGATCTAATTGCAGCTGTTCATCGAGTAGTGGTTCTTCATCTTCTAGCTCATCTGATTCTGATTCTTCGGACGAATCTGGGAATGAAAAGAAAAAGATTAAGCAACAGAAAAAATCGCTCCAAAATAGAAGGATAAGCAACGGCTCAAATGTTGATGTAATGGGAATGTCTGAAACACCTATTTTGATTCCCGAGAAAACTGAACCACCTATCGCTGAAAGTGACCTAGAAACTGAAGAAAGTGAAACTGACGAAGAATTTTATGACAAGCATCCACAGCAAATTGCAAATAAAATGTATAACGAGAAGCGCAATCAATTAATGCTATTGGCATCTGTTGCACCATCAGATGGTGGTTCAATATCGGGTGAAGTAAGTCGTTCCAATACACCAATTAAAGAAGAAGAACCGAAGGAAACAGTCAAAGAGAAAGAGGTTAAGGATGTAAAAGAAGAGGTGGAACCGAAGGAGAAAACAAGTAGCAGTAGTAAAAAGAAAAGTAAAAAGAAAAAGAAGTCAAGGAGTTCTCGTAAACATGGTCCAATCAAAATGACCATTCCGAAAGATGTTATAGCAAAATCTGAATTGGAAACACCACCACCGCTAATTCCCAATAAAATAACTATATCATTGCAATCAAATACTGTTCAATTGCCCGAGGTGCCTCCCTCGGCTGTAGCGACACCTCCCGCCAGCGCTAGTACCGTCACTCCATCCACAGAAAGTAAACGGGCATCAAAAAGAAGAAGAGTGCCTAATAAATTTTACGGTTATTCTAGTGATGAAGATTCACCACAAACTGTCGCAGCTTTAAAACCACAACTACCACCCAAATTAGAATGGAGGAAGGAAGATTTACCTTCACCCGTTACGCACAAATCTAAAAAGGAAATACCATCAACAGTCATTCCGCAAAGAATGTTTAATTACAATGAACCAATAAGGTTAACGACACCTATACCAGATCCGGAACCTCCTCGTTTCCTGATGAACTCAGAGTCTATGGAATCGAGTGATTCGGAATCTAGTAATGATGGGGCTTTGGAAATATACCAGCAGAACAGCGTAACAAATACGATACCGGTACCACCACCTACTTACTTAAATTCTGGTACATCCAGTTTGCCTTATGCGTTCCAAAGGCCCGCCGTGCGACAGGCACGGGAGGGCGAGAGCGTGTACTGCTACTGCCGCTGTCCGTACGACGAGGTGTCAGAGATGATAGCATGTGACGCCGAGGGTTGTTCTATCGAGTGGTTCCATTTCGAGTGCGTCGGTATCATGGTACCGCCTAAAGGCAAATGGTACTGTCCAGAGTGTAGAAAAAACCCGAGTTTTTCAGGTTACAGATAAGTCTAATCGAAATTCATTTGTATATAATTATGCTGTATTGTTATCTGTATATAACTTATTGATGACTGTAGATAATTTAGCTTTACCTGTATATCTTTGTAGTTAGTTCGTGTAAGTTAGGATATTAGGTCTGATAAAATGTATCATTGTTATAAAAAGTACATGTTATGCTTGATTCTGGCTGTGCGGCCGACTCTGTAACCTGGCAAATTGTTACTGACATTATCGTATACAGCAAAACAGAAATATAAATCCAATTTTTGATACCACCATCGTATTATTATTTCCAGACCCTATTTTTAAGAAACACCGTAATATTCCAACATACATTCACTTCAATTTCAGTACAAGTCAATATAAGAAATTCCCCTTATAAAAATTTGTGCATATGTTTCGAGTTTCAAAACAGCTGAGTAAGGTATTGTTTGGTTTTTATATTCGGGAGGGAATGCGATTTCATTAAATGGTGCCGGGTACCAGACAGTATGCTCAATTACAATTCCAAGGGTCATTGAGCGCGTCAGAACAACGGGGAAATGATACAGTACATTAAAAGAATAATGGACCTTAACACCTTGGAATAAAGCAGAACTCTAGAAGAGACAGTGCACTATTGATCTAGAATAGGAAATTAAATTTTTCCATAACTATTCATTTATTGAGGGCTGTTTGGTACCGGTGATGCATTTCACTTATTTTACATCATGCAACATATGCCGACTTTATCGATCGACATTAACTATCGTATATTACATTACTAACGCATGTGTATAAAATATAAAAGTGATGGTATAAAATACTCCTATAAATGAAGTGTTATTATATTTATCTCGTTGTTTTTACGAGATCGCCCATGGCGTTTTTGCCGCGCGACTTTAAATGTATATTATATTTATAAACAAACAAACTATTATAACAAAATACAAACATACATTTTTATTTTGGGCGAAGATTTAAGGAAAAATAATATTATTTTTGAAATTCCACTGCTAAAATGTTACGCCATTGATCACGACAGTATACGCATTTTATAATTGTCGCAGTGGGCGATCTCCCAAGAATTAAAAAATCAAAAGAACATTGAATTAATTGGTCCAGTAGTTTTTGAGAAGCACCCATATCCATACACCATACATAAAAATAAAATGTCTATTTGTATCTAATATCAACATAACAGCTTTTTACTAATTTCTTTACCTATTAATAATAAAATTTACACGAAACATACCAAAACATCATTTTATTTTTTTATTTTTGTCTGCCTTTCCATCTCTTTGATCCGGCTAATCTCCGGAACGGCTGGACCGATTTTGATGAGACTTTCAATGTCAGTTTGCTGATGATAAAAGGTTACTTATAAGTATAAGTAATATAGGTTACTTGTATTTTCAAAAGGGGATTAGCCATCCACCAGCTAGTTACTAATATTGTAGATACCATTACCTTTAATATTAGTACCATCTCCATTTCGTCATACGTAAAATTTACGATAATAATTATTTTATTTATCTAAAATTTAATTTGTGATTTGTACTCTTTGGTTGCATTTTATGACGTAGAAAAGTTTGCCGAAAATTCAAGTGAGATTGTCAAAATTCTATTCTGTGATTTCTGTTACGT
>DVXP01001728.1:0-14225 GCA_018235645.1 Junonia grisea | reverse complement strand
CCGGTTTTCTGTGAGGCCGTGGTATCACTCCGGTCGAGCCGGCCCATTCGTGCAAATGCAAGGCTCTCCCACGGTAAAGATTTTATTTTATTAGTTAGACTTATTTTATAACCGTATTACATAAAAAACTATATTTGTACAAGAAAAGATTCGTAAATGTGTTAGAATAGAGGAACTATGGGAATTTATAATTCAACAAGGTCATAAAATATCCCGAAAATTCGCTCTGTGTCCTTAGGGAGGAATCGCTACAGGGCAGGGAACAGGGAGCGCGCTTGTTACAGAGGTTGCGTGGAAAACATCGGAGGAAATACATTTTGGTTTATTTAATTGTGAAACAGTAATATGTGTTCTGATTTTCTGTAGATGTAATAAATAAATATTATTAGGAAATCTCAGTGGGAACTAAATATGTTACGCTGAGAAATCTTTAACTGAAAATCTTTTACAAAAACTTCAGAAGTCTTTTACAGAAAAGGATAAGGTCAAGCCTTATCCTACGATTGTCAGTGATTGACATATTCCCTTCGTTAGTTTATATTGCCTAGACTGCATATTTCAGAAAATTTTACAACAGTATACCAATGTGTGTTTTTTTCATATTATTATTTTTTACTCCAAATAAAAGATTTAAAACACAAACGAGCAAATACAACGTCGATGCGCTAACGCGAAACACTTTTTATACTTCGTAATTTTATAATTAAATTCCCTCCCGTTCTACGTCTTTTGCGAAAAAAAAACATAAAATAAATCCGTGGCTTAGTTTTTTTCCGTAAGAGATTTTTCTACCTTGATAAACTGTTACACTCTTGACATTTATTACTAGAGGCAGGTGTTGAGATTACGAGCGAGCTGATGTGAATTCTGTTTTCAGAAAGTACATTATATCATTGTAAGCTATTACACGAATTCTTTTGTACATAAAAATATGTTTTGTTGTAACGTGACTGATTTTTATGTTGCTAAAAATAATAGTCATTAAAAATATTTGCTATTGTTTTGAAATTTGTGACATCAAGTTTGAGTTCATCAACTTCCGGAAAATATTCCAGGCAGCTTATGTAGAATCACATCGTAAACTGTGTTATAAATTAATTGAAAAAATCAGTAATATAGCATGTAGTACTTTATCATTTTAAGCAGGTAACCCCTACTTCAGTTGTCACTTTTAGGTGTCACTCTTTCTTGTCTCACTCTAAATTTCGAGGAATTACATTTGTACGTTTCGCTTGAAGATTGACATAAGATTTGTATAATCTATTTTTCATTGCTTTTACACCTGACACTCACTTACGTAAAGTTGTCTAAATAACTGTTACCAGGTTGCATACTTCTTAGGTTAAGTTATAATATTCGAAATGTTATTAGACTAAGTATATTATCTTTTGAATTATTATAAAGTGATGTAGAGATTTCATTGGTTAACAATACACAATACCATAATATTTTTAATGTTAAAGGTACTTTCTACACTCTCTTCTTGCACACATAGAAAACTCTAAAGGTGAAAGATGGCACTCAGAAGATTTCTCTACTTGCTCCAATAAATTACAAATTTTAAAATAATACTTTGTATTGTACAAATTATGTAAATAATTAATATTTTGTTATTTAATACACGTAGAGAACAAAATAAATCTCTACATATCCATTTGTTTGGACGTCAAAGTATATAATTTTGTTCATTATTATTAAGTATAATTACTTTATTATTTTACTATAATATTGACTACATAATTATTACCTGTGCATTTAATAAAAGTAGATTTTAAAATTGAAAATAAAAATCCTCGACAGTGTATTCAATACATAATTAAGTGGTAATACTCATTACTAAGAAATGTTACAGATATAAGTTACTAAACAAAAATTGTTTCGACCGTTCGAGAGTAACAATCATAGGCATATAGGCACAAAAACATACGCGATAATCTTATAATACACCTCCTTTTGCATTAGGGGTTAAAAAGGAAAATGTCGCCAAACTGTTAAGTATTTTAGGTACACATTTTATTAATACTGTTATGACTGTTATAAGAAATAAATAACTTTTACTGGTCGAGGGTCGAACGTAGATCCATTTGGAAAGGTAATTCATCCGTCATTCTAACGCCAGACTAAATTATTACTTTCATATAATGGATAAGTGTTATTACATATTATGAGAAAAGGGATAAAGTATTTAGATGTGTTGTACGGATATCACGGTTTAATTAAATTTTATATGTCTACATGTTAGTACAAAAATCAGGCGTCAATGTAACAAAACCTTATTGTAATACCAAGAGTTTTGCGGAATAACCCCTAGATTTGTCAATCAATTTTACGTGTGTAGTTCAAATCGGGCCTATGTGGGAGCATTCTATCAGAATTTTTAAGCAGCAAAGCGAAAATATCTTAAAAGTTTATGATGAAATGAATGATAAGTAGGTACACTGGATCGTCCCATGCACGCTACGAGATGATGTCCGAATTACCTGCACAAACGCATCTAACAAAAGCTACAAAGTAAATTATAGTGTATGATGTTTAATGCATCAACGAAAAATTTGTGTGGAAGAAACAACACGTTTTTGCTCGAAGGGCAAGGCATTGATAAGTGTTGAACTAAAGCGCAAGATACGATATGTTTATATTAGTTTAGCAAATAATGCATAACGTCTTCATTTCAATTTGATGTACCGGTTCATAGCCCTGATAAACCGTTTACCAAAAAAGTACAAACGTTTAACATGAAATGCTTTCGGTAACAGTAGGTAGGTATGTTAAAAATCTTATGAACGACATTTATAATGACTTTGTCTGATTCTATAGAAATAAAATGATCTACAATAAGGAGATTTTACTAATACTAATTATTACAAAAATTTGATATCACGGGTGTATTTTTAAATTTCAAATGACACAAATCAATACATTTTCCTCTACACATTAATTTATTTTACCTTTGATGCTTAATTAGTTTTACCGATTTTGTTATTTGTACTTGAAACTGAAGGTCAGATGAAAATCGCTTCGAGTATGTCGAATATGACCCACTTAAGGAAAATCCTTAGCGAAAAAATTACGTAGAATAAGAATATTTTCGTGAATATTTCTTACATTTCAATAAAGCTTCGGGCACGATGATTGAACTAAATTATGTTTATGAAAATTCTAAAAAGTATTTATTATTACACTGTAGAATATATTGAAAAATTTGTCTTCTAGAATTTATTACTTAGTTCATAACGAAAATTATGTACGCTGTTAGACAAAACGCAAATATATTCTCGTAGTTAGTATAACTTGAGCATTCAAATAAAAGCAAATAGGTATTTATAAAACATTATATTTTATTTATATTTTTAATTGCTTAAAACAAGGAAAATATTTACCTAAAGACGGGTTTAAAATGATACCGAGCGAGCTCTTATAACATTAAAACGAAAATAAGTTTAGGCAGCGTTACATCGTGCTATCAAGAAAACGACGCAATATTAGGTTCTTCAGTTTATTAAGAAGTTTATTATAGGCACTTTATGAGAATTATTATTAGGTAATGTAGGCTTATAAGTACCTACTTGTAGTAATCCTCATTATGATGAGAGAGTTTATTTAGACGCCATACCTAAACTTCGGAACAAATTAAAAAAGGTTTGTTCTTCAAAAAATTCAATTACAATCGTCCAAAAAAATTAAACCTACCTAACTACTAAGGAGTTAAGTAAGCAATGGCCAACGTCAGCCAACAAACAAGAGGAACTATTAAAAATATAATTATAAGACTGCAAAAAAGCTAACTATAATAGTCTATAAAATCCTTGTATTTTGCTCTATCGAGAGAAATGAACTCTATGTCGTTAAAGAGAAGAAAAAATATGTTAATATAAAGCTTGCGGTTTCAGTAATACGACAGTCTAGACTCACTGTCTGTATTTGCAATAAACGACAGTGTCTTGCACTTTATCCATTTCGTTAACGCCTTATAACTATTAGGATGAATAGAATTATGCGCACAAACAATTTGCTAACATGTCTGGCAAGATACCGATGTTTTATGATTAGTACTGTATACAGTATGACTTTTTAGAATAACCGAGTTGTTCAAAAGTGCTTTTATGTGTTTATTGCAGTCTACGTTATTAGTTTTGAAAGGTACCTGATCTTGAGAAGAGAATATTATTTACTAGTGTACATGTATATGTATATACAATAGTGTTAAATATTCAGAAAAGCGTGGAATACTACATACTAAAAACTTTACTGTAGGTAGGTATTTATGTGCTTTATTCGTAAAATGTTGTTTTATTTGAGATAAAAACGTTTAAAAATGTTGTTTGTATTACGTAGAACACGTATCGTATATATTTGAATAAATGTATTTGTTCAAGCGCATAGATGAGTTTTAGTAATTATATTAGACCGAGATGCCATTATTTTTTTACCTAGTCGTTATTTATTTAAGATATTTAACATTTTATTATAGGTCACAAGTCAACAAGCAGCACCCGTTTGAAAAAATTAGAATCTAGGATCAAAAGCATTTTACAGTATTCCTTTAATATGTCGACATTATTTTGTTTGATAAAATGAAATTCGATATATTTCAGAATTTCAATTCTTTTTTTCTATACGCGAAATATCACTCAGAAAGACTAAGCCGAGCTAAAAGTATTCGCAGAATTTCAGATATCATTCAGTTGCTGACATTGACTAACAAATATCGAAATATCCAAATTCTGACAGTTATAATCTAAGTATGAATCATTCAATATTTCAACGTTTATCAAACGAGAATATACAATAGGAGTATACATTAATATGCAGAATGTGTTCCGATATACAATCCAGCATACTAACGCTAACCAGGCATTAACTAATACGATTCGGTATCGATTCAAGGTGTCATTAATGGCTTGTTCAGGATGAGTAGCTTTTGTTCCTAAATGTTCTATAGAAATACGTAAGTATGTCCTACGATACACATGACGCTATCCTACAAAAGTCTTTAGGACAATTGTTTTATTTTGTCACAAACAAAATCCTCGTAAACTAAAATTTACACAGCAAAACTAGCAGTTTGTTGGATTGTACCTATACCCCAACACACTCAAAATATTATAGACATTTTTAGTACCTAGTATTTTATCAACATTTTAAAACATGTATTACGCGTTATTCTTATGTTTTAATATATTTTTTTAAACAAATACATAGATATGAAACGTTTTTTTTTGTTTGTATAAAATAAAAATACTGCACATGTTTACCTTTTAAATACATAATTACTTTGAACCTTCACATTTTCAACGTCCAACTTTTTTAATATCTAAACACAGCGGTTTGTCGAATGTCGGTTACGCCTTAACAAATGGTCGGCAATAAAAATAAATAAAACTGAAGGCGTTCGTTTTTACCGAAGGCTGCATGGCAAAGGGAAGCCGTGGGTCATTTCGTTTAGCCTTTTCCTTTGCCCTTGTCACCGATAAAATCAATCACCCTCGAAATAAGGGCTTTATTGAACAAGATCCCATAATTAAGTGGCTGATCTCTTTGACTTAGATCAATCATTCTCAAAACTTTTGTGGGAAGATGAAAAATGACAGGTAATTTTATTACAATGCTATTTGATAAGGCGTCGTTATAAATAGGTACCTACCTAAATTTGTATACTGAAATGGTTTTAATGCAACATTTTGAATGGTTCTTACGAGTATATTATAGTTGTCCTAACGTTATCATAGTTTTATTCTAAAACGTTGACGATGACAACGACATATTTCCCACCAACATATCTATATATAACAACATTTGCTCGCGGCTTCACTCGCGTCCATTTTGCATACAAATGTGTTTACCACTTGTTACTCCTCTGGGATTGAAATCCTGTAAAATATATTCTTTAGAGGAAATATTCCTGCCAAATATCAACTCTCTCATTTCTCAAAATCTCTCTCCATACTAAGTATATCGTCGAGATTATATCTTCAAAATTACAGTTCTAGCTTTTGTATTATTAATAATATTCCCATAATTAATGTCATCATAAAACATACTGCACAAACATCAAACGATACTTACGATAGATACGAAGAGAGATACGATTTTTACGATATTCATAACTTGTACGTAATTTTAATAACACCAATTTTAACTTTTTGATATAATATTCATGAATTTTCCGTGTTAAAATCGAGAGATAATTAATCCAGCCAGTAATATAATCAGGACCAATACTGGTTTAAATTCCTATCATAATAATTTACCACGAAATCTATATTTACTATAATACTATATTTTAATTTACTATAAAACTATAATAAAACGGAAAGTAATTATGTTATTATATACGGTGTGTAAGCTACGCTAAAAGTTACGCTGTTTAATCGGTTTCGATGAAATATTTGAGAAAAACTAAAATTAAAATATATTTTGAACTCCGAGAAAGAATAGACGCAAACGCAAGAGTAAGAAATAAAACTAATACATTTCGTTTTTATTTATAAATGAAAAGCCCGCATAAATACACGTAATCCAATAACATATGTTATATCTTAAATGTTATGAAACATTAGTTTTGTCAAAGAGGTTGATCTTAAAGTGAAACACGTAACATCAACACTTCATTTATTTAAAGAAGGCCACTAAGTGAGTGGAACGTTTAACTTTAATACATAACAAAACAGAACTTAGGTAAAAGCTTTCTTAGAACGTGTTGCTATCGGAAATGAATAACTAAAATCGTTATGCAATGTCAATTTGATATAGGTATCTTATTTTTATTACTTTATTTGAGATTTATTTATTACCTACTTATTATATACCTTTATTATTAAATAAAATGGATGACAGTAAAATAAATGACTAGGATAATTAGGTAAACTAAAAGGTAGACTCAATACCGACTAATTTGGCTTCTATATTTGGTTATCAGGTGAATGGATTTCTTTTAATTACATACCTGGCGTTACTACATTATACAGCTATAAGATATTAATGTAACATTTAAAAATAGTTAGAAAATATTGGTATTTCCATTAATATTCCGTTTACATTGAGAATCATTTATTCATGTAATCCTCTATTCAACTAGCACATCGATTTGCAGGGCGATAAAAATATGTGCATCGCTGAAAAATAAATGATGCTATTTTACATACCGTTTCATTTAATTTGTTTGTGTATCCTATGAATTGAAAGTAGCACCAGTGATAGACAAGTTGAGGAGTAAAAGGTTAGCATGGTATGGGCATGTAATGATGAGGGATGAATGTCATATAACGAGAAGAATGCTAAATATGAATGTGGAAGGATATGTGGGTCGGGGTAGAACTAAAAAGAGATGGATGTATTGTGTAAAAGATGACATGAGTAAAAGAGGGGTGAATGTTGATCTGACGGCTACCATCCTATTTAAAGTGGGAGAAGGGCAGGAAGATGATGATGATGATCCTATGAATATATATGATATGCCACTTAATATTTATATAAACTCATTATTAAAACGATGGCTTAATAGAGTAAATGTTTTTCACAATTTGCTTTATTAAAATTAGGTATGTATCTTCTTAGTCAACGTTATAGTGTCAGATTAAATATTACAATGATCATAGTATCCAATTTTCATAATATATTAGTAGGAACTTAAAATCAAGGTTTTATAGGTCTTGGTACAGTTATAAACCAGTTGTGTATATGTTCGAATAACGTTTTTTAGAAACGTATAGCAATGTAAATGCATTACAAACGTTCGTAATATACCAAAAGCTTCAGTTAGGAGGTTGTGTATCTGAAAATACGTACAACGCAAACCACGACAAAGACCCCTTCACGTATTCAGATATCGATCGAACCTGCGACCGTTCTCGTAGAAAGCAATCAATCGTCAAACGAATGCACGTGTCTCTTATCATTACATGACCGCTTTCTCTTTCAGATTTTATCCGTTCTGTGCAGTGGTGAAAATTAACGTGTAATAAATTTAATTGCAATTGGTTCGAAAACGAAAAGGATATAATAAAAATGTTATTTCTTCAGTAAATTTGCACGTCCGATACAAATGTATCCTAATCACACAGAATTTTTATTCGCTAATTATATCGACAAATTAATATCCCGCTAACATAGGTACATTATAACACTTCCAAAACCTTTTAACCAAGAAATTCATCGAATATAAGACATTAACAATCCCGTCCTAAAATATAGTAAGTCGAAAGAAGTGACCATTAGTATTTGTATATGTTCATGTAGTAATGAAAAAGCATACTTACTAAAGAAAGAATTATTCCTATATTAAAATACTCAACGTAAAACAGACATGGAAATATCGATTTAAATCAAGTTAGAATTGCAGTAAGGACGTTATTAAAACATCAGTCCGTATTCTAAAATAATATACCTGGTATATAGGTCTAGGCTTCTTGATGTTCTACAAAGCCAAGGTTGTCGTAATATCAACTTTTATCCACTTTAACTTAAATATTGTCTGGATGCTATCGATTTTAGAACACAGTATAGATATGTAAAATAAATACATATAATTTACCACAATCTCACAGAAAACCGGCGTAAAATGACGCTTGCGCAGGCGCGGTCCGAAGGGGGGGGGGTCACAGGGGACATGACCCCCCCAAAACCATACATGTCAAAGGAAAAACTTTGGGTGCAAAGTAAAAATGCAGATAAAACATATAAAAATCTACAATTTTCAATATTCACGAAAATATTTATTAAATATTATCAGAAAAAGCACAAAATAACTGTACAAAAAAGTTAAGTATTTCATTCGTGACCCCCCCAAAACCTGTGACCCTCCCCAAAATTGAAAGCTGCGACCGCGCCTGCGCTTGCGTCGTGTTTCGCCGCGTGAGTGAGGGTACCGGAGGCCCAATTCCCCACCCTTTCCCCATTAATTCCCCATCCATACCCCCTAAAAGGCCGCCAATGCATTTTGTAGCACCTTTGGTGTTGCAAATGTCCATGGGCGACAGCATTTACTTTCCATCAGGTGATCTGTCAGCTCGTTTGCCGTCCCTTCCCATAAAATAATAATAATAATAATATGATGCAACTTATGTTACACTATATTGTTCACTTTAAAACTTTCTTATCTATTTTGATTTTAAAACTAAATGATTTCATCGATTTGGACATAAATTGTTTCGAACCATTTATCAATCCTAAAAGTTTATAAATGACAAAGTTAAGCTATAAAGTGCTTTCCTTTTTAAAGTTGGTGTAAAAAAACACTGTTTACAAACACATTAAGGATATACTTACATTTTTTGTGCTAGATTAGGACACCTGAAGATATTTTCTCGCAATTGATAGTTCGGATAATCGGAAATCCGTATAATCGAGGTTCAAGTGTAATAAATTTTTCACTAAAGTATAATTATTAGTGCAGTTAATTTCTACTTAGGAATCAATCTATTACCTGTCTTTAATCCGAGTTAGTTAACTTTAAAGTACTTTTAGGATAAAAATAGGGTAAGGAATTTTCTTAGGCGAGTTAAGACTTCTATTTTCTTGCTCTAAAGGAAAGAGGAAATGTAAGAGAGTTGTAATTGTGGATGATTTGTGGACAGATTCTATTTGTATCTATTTTGGTTGAATTTGAGTCTTCAATGGTTAATTTTGACATATTTATATATGTGAAGATATATCTAAATTAAGAAAATAATACATACAACGTAAAAACTCAATTAATTCACGGCTCTACGGTTATTTTAAAAAACATAAGTAAATACTATTTTATTCTCTTTCATACGTTTTCTCAGTAAATCAATTTGTATAATGTAAATAATAAAAAAATAACGATATTACTTGAAATATTTTCAAAGAGAAAATAAATTCTTTGAACTTTTTAGGATTCGTAATACTCGTGATTTTATTATGAAAAATACTTGGCTTTTATATCCAAAAACTTGACCTTTTGAGTCTTAACTGTACGTTATTTTCGGAGAAATGAAATTTGAATTCCATATACACAATAAAAAGCAGATTTACACTGATCTCGTAAGAAATATCAAGAGTCGAGAGGCCTAGTGATGAGAACACATCGATCTAAGCTTAGAGCTCGTTCACACTTATCGTACGTCGGATCCGGATTAATCGGATGTGGGCGTTTCTATATACATCTACATTTTTTAATCGGACGACAAGTGCGAATAGCTTCATATAACATTCATATAACATCCGATTAAAGTCCGGACTCGACACACGACAAGTGGGAACGGGCTCTAAGGATGTCCCAAGCGAAACTGAGTCGTCAAAGGCTAAAGTGTTTAAATTCATCTCGTACTGGGCAGTGAAGGAAAATATCGTGTGGAAACCTGCATGTGCCGAGAAAAATTCTGACACATTTATATTTTAGTGGAGCAACGTGGTGAAGCTCTACTTCTCAATAAGAGGCTTTTGCCTAGCAGTGGAACAGGCTGATACTTTTTCTTTGATAGCCAGAAATGTATTTACCTTATTTACCCTACCCTCTTCCCTGTTTATCTGTGATCGGGTCTAATACGCTTGCTCCAGAATGTTCTTTTCTGGGTCGTCTGTGAATTAAGTTTGGCAGCCTTTATCTCTTTCTCTACTTTGGTCCACCAGGTAGAGGGTAGTCTTTCTCTTCTGCTGGATCGCTTTGGTATATTTAAGACCTTTTTTTATGGTGTAATTATCATCACGCCTTGAAATTTGGCCAATACCAACGCAGAAGACTTTCAGAAATGTCTTTTTAACCCCCGACCAAAAAAGAGGGGTGTTATAAGTTTGACCGCTATGTTAGTCTGTGTGTCTGTCTGCAGCACCGTAGCACCTAAACGGGTGAACCGATTGGATCCAATCTATTTTATTTGAAAGAGGGTTTTTAGCGGTAGTTCCTAGATATGTTACATCAAAATTGTTTCAGCCGTTTCGAGGTTATCTTGTAAAAATGTGAATGTAGTTTTTTCGGGTGGAGTTTTGCAACTCAATTTTACGTCGGTAATACGGTCGGTATGGTCGGGGGCTTAATAATTTTTTTTTAAATTTACACTTGTTTATGTATAAAGATGTCAAATACTCACAGAAACATACTACCTTTCACTAAATCTAAATATCGAGCATAAATAAGTTTTTACCGAAGTAAATAATATAATCAAGAAAATCTCAAAACAGTGCCCTATCTGAAGGGCAGACACAAATGAAATAGATCTTGTATTCGAGTACAAAATCAATATTTAACATTTGCTTCGAATTCACATTATTTAAATAAACTATTAAGTGTTTTTATTTTCGTTAAAGGTTCGTCTGTACTATTTTTTAAATTAGGTAGTTATAATTTTTTTTATCCCAGGATACACTGAGTTACAAAATTACAACTTTTGTCTGATGAATGATTTTTATCACATGATGTTTACTAATTTGCCGCCGCTGATTCCAAATATGCACTTATTTTTCCTGTAACAGCTCTCGTTTAAAAGTTATGACCATCAGAAAAAAAACGCTATTTTTCAGCATTAATTTGCTGATATTAATAAAAATATTTAATTTTTCTAATATAATTTTCTATGGAATCATCAAGAAGAGTATGTTTGAAAGATCTGAATAATTCTTGTTTCATTTGCGAGGAGTATATGTTGAAGAATACTATTTAAATATGACAGCGTTCATAAAATTCGCTTACAAAAATGACTTTGGTCATCGACTAGAAATAAAATACAAGCCTTGGTTTTAGTTAAAGGTGTGCAAAACGTTCATTGAGTTTCTAAGTATATGAATAAATGAGAAAAATAATAGATTTATATAAGAAACCGATATAATTCGGAATGAAGCCATGAACCACCAAGACGACTGTTCTTTGCTGAACATAATAAATAAGAGAAAAATCGGGGGAAATGAGCATATTCTGCATGTATACAATTGTCTTTAGATGTTTTTTGTGCCCTAAGACATCACCTCGACAGAAGGAAATTAAGTAATTTCAGGTGTAAATTAACGTTTGAAATATTGACTAAGAAAGTCACCTCAAAATGCAAAAAATATTCAACCAAGATGATTTAAATAATACCAGAAGCTTTACTAATTATATGTGACTATCAAAGTCTGCAATAAGAGTTGATATTATTATAATTCTGCTTCTTAAATTTTTTTCGAATTAAAAAAATCTGAGTATTCTCAATGCGTACACCAACTAATTGGTCACTTCCAAGGGGTTGGATATAACATGGGCATCAAGATACAACGTCCTTACAACCTCTTGGGCTATTTTCTTGCTAATTTCGAATGTTTCCCAAAGAACAGTGGAAGCGATTCCACATAGAACTTTCGTAGGATAACCAGCACTTTCAAAGCCACTGAATCGATTCCACAATGCCTAATTTGCTGTAGAAGTATTCAAAACAATTCTCTGTTATAGACTTCACAAAGCAATTCAAATAAAATATATATATTCAACTTAAGCACTAAATAAAAGAGAATGTTATGGAAATATAGGGCGTTTTAATATGAAAAGACAAATGTGTCATAACTTTTTAACTGAAGCTGATAGAAAATTTTCAGTTACAGATTTGAAATTGTCATGAAAAATTGGACTAATATCATGTATCATAACCCAATCATCCAAAATGCTGTTGACCAGTGTAATTTATCATTTAATAGTAAGATAAATGTAAAACTATTTGATCTTTGCCTTTTAAATATAAATGACGTGTGAATATAAAAATATTTTATAGCAAAAAACAAATCATTAGAGGCGTTTTTATGACTTAATTTGTTACGTACATACACCTTATCTATTTGATATTATAACACGAAGTAATTACAGCAATTACTCACTTAACATAAACAAAGCGACACATAGTATTAGTATTTTTTATACATGTATGTATACCTATATATGTATGTGCATATCATTGCATGACGACAGTGTTGGCGCAGTGGTCACAGTAACTGACTAATGCGCTAACAGTTATAAGTTCGATCGCCGCTCATGGCAGACGTCTGTATTGGCCATATAGATGTCTGCCGTTTCCGGTCCCCGACACAAGAGCTAAAGATCTTACAGGGGTGGGAGCATTGAGTGTGAAGCGTTCATTTACATACATATCTTCATGATACAGTGAGTAATTGTGACAAATCTAGATCAGTATTTGACTTTGATTTGTTTTTCTTCTTATGTACCTATATGGAATTGGGAATATACAAATATACAGAGGAAACTCATCCACTGAATAGATTGAAATTTTTGATCGATGAAATTTTATATCGCCACTGAAAAGGCAAACATGAATACGATTATACTATTAGACATTAAAATATCGATACCTGGCAGGCTTTTACTTTTTTCATCACTATCATCATCAGGTCATTCTTCGGATATTCGTTAGTATTTTTGATCTCATTTCGTCTTTTTGCACCACGATTCCTCGATAATTGAAATTTCTTTCTACGTTGAAATATTTTCGTACCGCCCCAAACGTCATCATAAAGGGCGTAACACTTACTTACGAAAAGTGCAAAATTTAAAATAAAAAGGAAGATATAGAAAGGAAGAATAAGGAAATGCAATTTCGTCTTCCTAAAAAGCAGGGTCAAAGAGTTTATTCAACAAGAAATTTAATAAAATAAAAAATGTTCAAAACATTTAGTCTCTTAATTTGTGAAGAAAGTGTGCAATAACTTTAACCGGGTAGAATATTTACTCAAATGTTTCCCTCAGAGCTCATTTGGTTGCAAATTAGGAGGAAATTGTTTCTTTACGAACAATATTAACAACAAATAATCTTGCTTTGATCTTAAGCTAATTAAGTCGTAACTAATAATGAATATTATTATCGTATTCTTAGACAATAATTCTTCTATACACATGTTGTTTAATTAAAGGATTTTATTATTAATTATACATTACAGCAGCTATGGCGTCGAGTGCAAGTGGTCCACAGATATCGGAATGTATAAGTTCTAGAACCTTCTTAGCACGAGAACCTTCTTTTGGAAACGGCAGCCGAGACTGTTTTCCTTCCTGACAGAGTTCACATATCATACCCAGCTTATTGTCGGTAAGCTTGACACCTTCTGTACACTTGGGGAGTTTATTCAGTACAGTCATGTTGAGATGAGCCATCCTTTGATGCCATAAGTAGCTGTCACTTTCCTTTGTATTACATACATATGCTTGTGCACTACTTAAATTCAGACGATACATGTTATTCACTAACTCACAAGCTACAACTTCTTCTTGAGATTTGTTGAATATTTTA
>DVXP01001727.1:0-14226 GCA_018235645.1 Junonia grisea | reverse complement strand
ACATGTGTCAGAATTTCTTCCAGCACATGCAGGTTTCCTCACGATGTTTTCCTTCACCGCCAAGCTCGAGATGAATTTAAACATAAAGTTAGCACTTGAAAATCCAGCGGTGCTAGCCAGGGTTTGAACCCGCGACCTTTGGTTAAGATCCACGTGTTCGCACCCCTAGGTCATCTCGGCTCACGTTAGGTTCACGTTAACTTACCTATATTACACATTATACGTGAAACTGTTAGTACTAGAGGTGTATTCATCCATATAATTCCAATGAACGTACCTATTGAATGCTACCAGAATTTATCCTTTGTAAACAGATAACTCGCCAAGCTAACCCAGAAACTGCAGCAGTATTTCGAAAAGTTATTTTAGGTAATTCTCTTTAATTCTAAAGGATTTTCGTGGCCATTAGACAGCGCGCATTAAATCGCTGCAACATGTGGCCGGGCAGTAAAAGTGTTATATAAATTGCGCAGTGCAGTGCTTTCGGCCAACGATGTACACTTTAGGGTTGTGTCTGTACTGCTTGGGCACTATACTATAACTACGGGACAGTTCCAGTCTTCAAAAGCGATTTGATTAAATCTGTTGGTAACTGCGCGTAGCTTCGTTTTAGGGTCGTAAATGAATAAATACTACTTGCATTTATTACTAAAATTTTGTTCATTTTATAACTAATCTTTATCTGAGATTTGAGTGGATTAACAAATTAAAATATTTAATCTAAGATAGTAAAGGGGAAATGTTTGTATCCCACAATGTGTCCTTACTAATTTTAGATTCAATGATAAACATTTTCATATGAATAATCTTATTAAAATTGACATAACGAACTCATTCTCGTAAACAAATTACAACAATCGGACCTAAAAGTTTACGGAATCCAGATGGTAGTTCCGAAACGAGTTTCTGTAAGTATATTACCGTATATAACACGTTTGTATGCAAATTTTATTCCCGAAATCCAGCTTGATGGAAAACGGTCCCTCCAAGTATTATCAGGGCTACCCAAAGGAAGTTTTGGGTCGAGTTGATAACACGTATAAGTATCCCGAGTACATTCATCGATTAGCTTATCATATACGAGTAAACCGCATTTGAATATCGATTTTGCGTCGATTTAAATCGAATAAACGTTTCGCGATTGTCTGGATTTTATCTGTCTCCAAAAGGATTTAGATCGAATGGAAAACAATCAGATTGAGTGGACGTTAAAGAACGGAAATCCGGTCGTTTACATAAAACTCTTAGTGCCGCTTCGAAACCTTTATTTCTCTATAATGTCTTTTATTTCATATTATGTATTTTATTTTTCGAGTACTTATTTTTTGCATGGAAATATTGCTAAAACAATCAAGTTACTACAACGCAAATTTATCACAGAATTATTAAACGACACGACATACACCTATATTATTACTTAAACCTACCACCTTTAATCCTATATCTATTATTTCTGATAAATTACTAATAAATCCAAAACCAATATTCCCAGCAATTATTTAGACTTATAGGATATCATATATAAGAATGCGTTACTTTGAACACGTGACAAACAGGAGTTCGCAACATTTTAACAAAGCGTTGAAACTTGTAATTAATAAGAGAAATCTGAGTTTTAGTTGAAAATAGTTAACTTGGTTAATGTTACAAGTTTAGTGACAAATTGCCAAGCTGCACAGATTAGTCTGTCTCCTGTGTCCTATTAATCAACGGTTTAGAACTAACACCTCAGGCTTCTGCCTACTACGTGTAATATATTTTACAGTTCACATGCAAACAGTACACGCCGCAGTGCAATAGATTACATAATTATTTTATGATTGTTGTTTGCATCTAGTAAACACTTGGTAAAGAGTAAGTAAAATACTTGGTTTGATGAACTAAATATTATCACTACTAGCTGACCCGGCGAACTTTGTTCCGCCTTAAGCAGATTTTTAGCAATAAATAAGCAGATTTTTTTTTAATTAGACCCATATCCATACGTCATTACATAGCTGTCATTTGCGTTTTGTTATTCCAAGTCTGATTCTTTTGTGTTATACCACGTTTTATAGTGACTGACGTTTCATGTCAAGTCATACGGGAGTGCTTTCGAACGGGATAAAAAGTATCCTATGTCCTTCTCCTGGCTCTATACTACCTTCCTGCCAATTTTCAGCTGAATCGATTCAGCCGTTCTTGAGTTATAGTGGTGTATCTAACACGACTTTCTTTTATATATATAGATTTTATGCTTCTTCAGTGTTATGTGACTTCATTTGATGAACTAACTGAATGTGCATCATCTGTCATACATATATCCGTTTGCTGTTGTTTCAAAAATTGTTTAAGTGAAATTTATCAAGAAAAAATTGAAAAATAAGTCCCTTATTTTTGAGGTTAATGTGTGTAAATTTCTAAGAACGTTCCTACAATGAACACACCGATTTCACATTTTATTTAATTATATTACATATATTATTTCATACATTTTTTAAATCAGTTTAAGTTTTTAAATTAGTCTTAATTCATAATTTTTAGCCTAAGGATTTTTGGCGCTAAATAGGTACCTACTTCAAAAGGTTTTGATGCCTAGACATCAAATCCGTTACTCATACACGACTTATAATAACTTAAAAACTACAAAACCGATTTCGATGAAATTTGCTTTGTATCCTAAGCTAAAGTTAATGTAAGCCAGTAAAAACAGTGGACACGCTGCGAAATGGAACCCACAGCCTCTTCGTTTTCCGTGCTGATGGCGGTTTTAGTGAGCACGATCTCACATACACTTATGAAATTTGTCACACATGTTAAGAAGCTAATGTAGACTAACAATTATATAGTACCTATATAGTAGAGTACAAAGTTGTATAAAATCCTTCTTTTTGGAATTCGTTAAAAATAATGATCATTTGTAAAGTGTTATTAACTTCAATAAAAAATTATATAAACTTACATAAATGTCAACCTATCACGGATTGACGTCTATGTAAGGTTTCTGAGAATTCTGATTTATTTTCGTATTAAAAGTACAATAAACTTGTTTTGTCGGTCTTTACGGTAAAGGTCTTCATAATTTAATTGCCTTAAATTGAAATTTGAGCAAAGTAATTATTTGAAAATAATAATCAATTATAGCAGTAAAGATATTATTAAAACAGTTAACAACAAATATTCTCGTATTTATTTGAATTTTCGAAGTATTTAATATTAATATGTTGTATTTTATAGAAAATAATATCTGTTTGTATTTTTTTCAAATATGATTTAGAATATAGTAACAGTATTAAAATATTTATAAAATAAATAAATCCATTTCAATTTCAAGTAAAATTATTTTGGGCTGCATAAATAAGTTCCTTTGTCTATATTTATATTTCTCGAAATATTTAATGGCGGCTGGCGCCAAAATTTTGACTGAGCGTCATTGGTATACGATAACACGTGATTATAAATTTTCATTGATCAATGGAGTAATAATAATTGTTTCTAAATTAAAACTGTACATTTTAGTTAAATTTTAATTTTTTATGAGCTGTGAAACTATTTTTAGTCTATTCTATAAATTGTACTATAATATACTAATAAGAAGCAATCTAGGTAATTCCAACCTTTAATACTACGTAAGTCACTTATATTATAACAAATTGTCTTTTTCATTTATATTCAAATTATTATGAATTTCACATTTACTTATTCAATCAACTTTTGTTTACACAAAAAAGTTTATATAGGTATTATAAGGAAACTTAACAGTTGCAAATTAAAAAGACAAATAAAATCTACTAAGCCACGATTAATTGTTAAGTCTGAAATTTCTTTTCTTAAGATAATTCGTGAAGTTAATTGATAAAACAGAGATATCATGATAAGAAGTGTCAGCGAGCCTTCCTTGGGAACAATTACTGGGTAATAGATTATTTTTACGTAGAAAAAATTAATTTACTTTTTTTTTCACTTGTACACTCGTTGTGTCTGTGATTTTAAATAATGTTTTAGTTTAATTTAAAAGTATGATTGTTATATTTTCATGCTTTAACTAGATTAGCGAAGTATAAAATAATTAGTAACCCACCATAATATATTAACGTTATATGTTACATACAACATTACTATACATAACATACGTATAGTAAAGTTTTGTAGTTTAAAAGTAATTTAATTAATTCCAGCTCTAATATACGTTTTGTCCAACAATATAAATAGAATAGTTTTCATAGCGGAAACTGAAACGGATTCCAGGTAGTAAAAACAAATGGTTAAAAATACATTTAATAGCATTTGTGGTGCGCGTGTGTTGTGAACATATTATGTTTAAGGGTGATTACGCTTAAGTACGTCTATTTTTTGCGAGTTAAAATCATTTATTACTGTAAAAAAAAACTTTCATTAAAGTTCAGAACATTGATTTTTTAAAAGCCTCATTTATTTCCAAGTCGGCGTGACAAATGCTGCCGCTTGTCCGCGCGATATTAAGGCTTTTAATAAATTTCAGCACAATAGCCACAGCTGCGACTGGGCGACCCAGCCGTTTAAATATTCCGGTAAAAAACACAATTAAGAGTTATAGGGGAAGATGCCTATGGGAAGGGCATTTGGGAGCTGTAAGTCGGAAGATGATGCTGGCGCCGTGGAGCCCGTGGTGGCAGGTAAGGACATTTGAATTATAATATACAAGAAGAAAATACAATAAAATAAATTAATTTGTATTTTCCTGTACCAAGATGAAAACGGCAAGTATATGAACAAAATTAATTAAAAATATTATGTTATACTTCTAAACAGTATAATTTTAATACCTTAACCCCAAAATGGAGAACTACAATAACATGAAAAATAAATTGAAAAAAAAGACCCATTAATAACTATTGAATGGTTAAATACCTTATAAATATATTTCAGTTTCTAATATTCATCGTCGTAATATACATGTATGTCGTACATCTTCTCATCGCTTATTATTTTGAAAACTCGCACGTTTTCCTGGATGCGAGTCTTATTATTGGCGAGGTGGTTTTCTTCTCTGATGTCTTCATACACTTATCACACGCGTTCTGGCCTGTACTGAGATTACATGTGCGAGTGTATACCAGAAATTATATCTTATTGGCGTATGACGTCATCAGCCTGGTGCCTTTGAGTATTATTTGTAAGTAAATTTTGTCTACGTCAATATTATTAACCATTTAATCCTCTCAATAAATCAATATTTTAAATTACATTCAGTTAAATATAAACAAGGATACGAGGAATTGTTGGTAGCTGGAAGATGGCTTGTGATAGGAAGAATTTATAGATCCGTTGTTTTCTTTCAAGACATAAACGAAAAAGTAAGTAAATACATATTTTAATGATTTAACCATCATAAATATTTAATTGGTGCCAAAAAAATGGTTTTTAAAAGTCCAATAATAAACCTTTTAAAAAAATTTAAATAAAGTATTAAAAATAATAAAATAAAGCATTCGTTATAGTTTTTACTAGCATTCGTTACTTATTATGTAGTTTATCAGAAGTATTTATCAGGTTTTAGGTGAAATTTACGCATTTTAAAATATTTTACGTTTTAATCAAAAAAATATAATCAAAATAATAAAAAATAATCAAAAAATGTTATTTAGTTTTGTAGTCGACAAAACTAAATAACAATGACATGACTGGGTACGTCTGCTCTATTGAAAGAGCTATGTTCCAATCAGCTAACTAGTTGGACGTTGAGTGCCGAACGTTCGGCCTAGTGATTCAATTGGATAGCGGATTCAACAAGATGACTGCGACATATACATCATACCAGACAGAAATAATGTCTATGTTGTTTTGACGGATTATAGCGAAATAGTTGATCATGGAATTCCGCAAAGTAACGCCTGATTCAATTAAATGGCTCAAAGTTTTACTGAACAGAAACAGTTTCGTTTAATGTTGTTTGGGAACCGGCAATATATTTTATCTTAAATTTGACAACTATAAAGACAATGAAACACTTTTATTCATGTATTAACAGTATTATAAAAAGCAAAACAGGATTAGTTTAAAATACGTTTATTAAATGAGAAAAAAATTGAAGATATAATACTTTGCAATTATATCTGATCGGAAACAGTATGAAATCCTATTTGAAATATATTCCTTAAATTTTAACTAGGACGTATTGCCGGTTCATGATCCATATATTTGTTGGGGTATTTTTTATTTTTTTATTATAATTTATATATGAAATTAATCTTCCAAATCCAAATTCTGAAGTTCTTCATCGAGCTCCTCGTCCAGGAAAAGGTTTTCATTGATGGGAACGGCATTTGAATCGGGAGCCTGTTCATTACTCTTGTCATCAGTTTCACCATTTTCAAGTCCCTTGTTGAGCTGGTGTAATCTATCTTCAGTCGCTTTGGTACCAGAACCATCCACCTGGAATAAGGATTAAAAATAATTTAATTAATCAGATCAAATCCGACGGTAACAGAAAAGACGGCCTTATTACCAGCAGCAGTCTTTCCCGAGCAACTTTTATGACTGAAACTTGTCAAATATAACACACTAATCTAACATAAATAGATTGAAATAAAATACAACTACAATATTAACACGTGAAGTGAAAACGTCATGTACATTTTCATGAAAATTCGGGGGGGGGGGGGCGAACGGGGAGGGACGAAATTTGTTATAATTAAAGGTTAGATGGGGGGAAGCACAAACTTTATTTTTTAATGCATTTGCATTAAATATATTAAATAAATTAAAATAAAGCTTACACAACAATACTACTACACCAATACCTAGGTAATAATACTATCAATTGTCGATCTGTCCGATTAAGAACAAATAGAAAATGAGTATATAAAAAATACAAGCCATCATTATTATGTTACTATTAATAAAAGAAAAACGAACTAACCTCCGAAGCCTCCATATTAATGAGGTCCAGCTGAATATCTCGGTACTCCGTGGTGTCTTGGTCTTCATCAGTGTCGTAGTTCCGAAGGTCGAAGGCCTCATCGTCGTCATCATCATCGGCCGCCAGGGCCGGGTCGAAGGAGAACATCTCCCGACCGGAGAGACCAACGGCTCGACCAGCTTTGAAGTCATTGCGTTTCTGCTCTTCCGCTTTGGTGAGGGCTTCCTGTAATGATTATAGCATTGATATTATTAAAAGATGACTTCTTTGAATATGACCAATTTATTATTTCAATTATAGAATTTTCAAGTGCTAAAATGTTTAAATTCATCTCATATTCAGTGATAACATCAACAACAGTCACAATGGTCAGTTGAGAAGCAACATCTCCTGAGGATGCTCCGGTGTCGGAGTGAAACGTACGTAGAGTGTCTGTGTGTACATTTTCGCGGATTATAGCAAAATAAATATTTGATTTGTTATAATGGAATTCCGCAAAGTAACGCCTGATTCAATTAAATACGCATTACCTATTACTGACGACTATGTTATATTGTTGTTATATTGTTGTTGGTTGTTATTGTAAGTACAACCAATTGTTACTAACAAAAAACTTGCATAATATGTTTCATTTAGATTTCGCTATTATACGAAATCATTCGAAACTTTTATAACGGTTTCGGTTACGAATATATTTTCATTTCGGATATTTCTCTTTTGATAATTTAGTTACACAGAATGTAATTTTAGTCAACGACAAATTTTTATTTTTATTTTAAATATTTACTATTCTGAAATAGGGAAATTCCTGGCCATATGCCCATATAGGTATATGGCCATATGTCTATATGGGCATATGCCTATTATGTTGTGAATAGTAAGGCAGTATGGATTACGCACCTGTTTCTCTTTAATTTTCTTCTTTTTCCAAGCAAGGAAGGTTTCTAGCGTTATTTTAGTTTGGTTCGGTCCTAAAGCAGCCCGTTCCTTTTCTATTAAATCAACAAGAGATATTTCATTCTTTTTCTCTTCCAATTTCTTTTTGTCTCTTTTCAAAACAAAACCGGGTGGCAGAGCATGTCTGTATATACATTTAGTACCGGATGGACATTCCCAGAACCAACCGTATTTCGATTTTTCTACAGCCTCCAAGAAATGTTTGCAGATCTGTAAGTATTGGTAAAAGTTATAATTATTAATTATTAATATAATCATATTATGGAATATTTTGTGTTAATCGGAACTTCAGCAAAATTGATCCCCACTCCTGAAACTGCTTATTTTAATGTCGTAATCTGGATATTTACATTTGTATCGTGTATGTTTCTATACCGCTAACACATTATTCCATGTACTCAAATAAATCTGTAGGCATTTATTTACAGTGCAACTCCGGTAATACGACAAACATTTTGCAGAGCGGTGACGGACTACCGAATTTGTCGGATTATACAGTACTCTTGAAAACCCCCTATAATTCGGATTTATTTACAAAATAGTATCATATAATCCGACACATCATATCCAATGATAAGATTCCATGTGTGTCCGGAGTTACAAGTCATATTTCCTAATTTATGTTGATATAGTAAATTAAACTAAACAATCAGATCCAAAACAACACGTCAAGCACAATTGTGGTGGTGCGAACAAATTATAGCATGTATAAAAAAATTCTCAAACTTTTTTTTTGCCAAAATTAATAAAATAGACTATGTCGGATTACAAAGGGTTCCGGATTAGACAGGGGCCGGATTACCGGGGTCTACTGTAATTATATGTTTTATGTGTCTTTCACACAAAAAATATTCCACTTCCACTCTCACAAAGTATCCAATTTAAAATGTTAGCAAATAATAAAATCAGTTAAGGATATCTACTTACAATGTCAGTCGTCGGTCGTTGCTTATTGCCCTCTCCGTGTTTCTTCTCAACGACTTCCTTGAGTTTGTCTTCATCCCAATTGTCCATATTGTCCTCATCGTCATCCCTCATATCCACATATAGAGACCTTTTCTCTGCCTGAAAGTATAAAAAATATTTATTTCTTCCTAGTCACAATTATTGATGCGACTCTATTAGGACGTTGTGACTGGACTATACTGATCAGTTTAGCTAAAAAAAGGTTGTCACATCCTTTTCATCCTAAAATAATGCCTACCCTAATGATAACTTGCTCATTCCAGTCACTTGACATTATTGGATCTTCTTTCTTCAAAACTTTAAAACTTTTTTACTAGAGTCCACTTCCACTTGAGTTGACTTTTTTCACCCGAAAAATGAGTCAAACCAAATCACTCGAGTCACTCAAGTAAAAAATGACTCAAGTCGTATCACTAGTGTCAATGAATCAAGGAAAAAATGCTGCCATTGTTAGCATATTGTAATATGGATTCCTTATTAATTATGTAGACCTAAATTGTATAGTAATTAATTGTTAATATTTTTTGTCCATTTTGTAAATACTCTAAATACTGTTTTTAATATATTGAATAATTTAAATAATAGTATTATCCATACCTTTCTTTCAATAGTCAGGTCATGAGAAAATTTGCACTTGTCTCCCTTCGTACATTGGCCCTGTTTGAAGAAAGCGCACACAACAGATTTTGGATCAATACCTGAAAAAATATGTTGACGTAATAAATCTATTTTCGGTATATTATCGTTTATGTAATTATGCATACTCAATGTAATTATACTATATGCATTTTAATTATTATAAAAAAAAAATCAATAAAACTGCTAAATTTGGTCCATGATTTTATTTATGTTAATCTTAAGCTTCAGAAACTAGCAGACCA
The DNA here is from genome assembly GCA_018235645.1 of Junonia grisea. NCBI lineage: Eukaryota > Metazoa > Arthropoda > Insecta > Lepidoptera > Nymphalidae > Junonia > Junonia grisea. Next base: position 4,542 of record DVXP01001727.1, on the reverse strand, counting down.
ACCTGGCTTTGCACTGATATTCCTAACATTTATGAAAATTTAATATAGCCAATATTCACCGGAGATAGAGTAGCTTCCCAACAATGAATGAATTTTTCAAATAGGTCAAGTAGTTTCGGAGCTTATTCAATTCAAAGAAACAATCAAATCTTTCCTTTTTACAATATTAGTAAAAATAAATAAATAGATAAATATATAGGGACAAATCACACAGATTGAGCTAGCCCCAAAGTAAGTTCGAGACTTGTGTTATGGGATACAAACTCAACGATACTGGATTCATAATAGATACATATATAGATAAACATCCAAGACCCAGGCCAATCAGGAATAGATCGTTTTCCATCATGACCTGCCCGGGGATCGAACCCGGGCCCTCAACGTCGCATTCAGGTGTGTTAACCACTGCACCACGGAGGTTGTCAATTAGTGTAGATTACCTTTTTCAACCTTCTGTGTTTGCACAGGTTTGAAAAGCAGAGCCAATTCCTTCTGTTCCTTCAATTTATTTTCCTTTTCCTTCTTCTTATCCTCCATAGGCTTAGCGGGATGTATTCCACCACTCTTTACTTGTTTCTCAACTTGTTGGATAAACTTCTGCTGTTTTGCACCTTTTTTATTCTTCAACCCAAATGTTTTATCCTGTGGGTATTCAAATTTAGAATTAGCTTATTTACTTTTTTTTTTAACATCCACTATCAGCCTATCAGCTACTATATGCTATATATATCAGCTACTATATATTATTTACTTTTAAATATTAGTTATACTTAAAGTAGGTTTTGGATTTATTTGATAATTTTTGAATTGCTTTGCTTTTATAGAAGTTGCAGCATATGTTGATATTTTGTTGGTGCTTGTCTAAATCCTGCTATTACATTTTTTGATTAGATATTTAAGTTTAATATTATTTCCTCAAGCATGGATAAAAACGAAATCATAAATAAACTGCTATATATAATGTCTAATTTTATTATGATTTATTATCATTGTAATGTGGATAACTTTTGGCAGTAATGTTAACAGGCATTTTTAATTTTAATTTCTGCAATATGAATGTTAACACACTCAGCACCAGACCCTATGCGACGGTTCTTAAAAAAAACTATATATTTTTTTGCCTGGAATTGTTTAAAACTACATAATAATTGTATATTGTTATTCATCCTTGCCCGTTTCGCTTCTTTTTCTTGGATTTTTATCCGTGTGACATTTACTAAGTTAAAAGATGTGTATACTTTTAAATGCAGTGATCCGGACACTGTGTGACAAAAAGATACACATGACAGTGAGGGTGTTAATAATAATTATCTTACGTAAATATAACAATCTGATATTATTAACTACTACAACTAACTACGAACAACTAGTTTAAATCCTTAGGCCATACAGAGAAATATAGTCCTCACTTAATTTTATAGGTACATATACAGACTGACTATATAGGTGTTATATTTTTACCTCTATAACTTTCTCCTTCTTCTTCTGTTCAGTCTTTTTACTGGCGGCATTGCCAGCTTTTTTGGGAGGCATGGTTATGTTATTCTTCTGCACTTATCACAACAGGAACTAAGGTAAATATGTAGTTTTACTTTTATTAAATGTTAATTTTACTTTCGCAGGCGAAACTACGTCCCTATAAGGACGTTTACATCCGTTGATAAAGTGAAAAAAATCTTCTGCATGAATCCGTGAAATCGTGGAAAATCAGACACGAGTTGACTTTGAAAGCTCCTTTGACATTGACAGTAAAGAGACGGAGTACTGGAGTAGTGGAGTAGACGAAATACTTTTGATATTTTGTATTAAGGAATATTTAACTTTTAAATAATGCATAAATATATCTAATATGAAATTGATTGTTATATAACATTCTCGAAACATTCTCGATGTGATATCGATAGATATAATAGATATGTATCTAACTAATATTTATAAAATAATTATGTAGAAAATCTTTAATTACATTTTAAAAAGTAGATATTTTTGTTTCTTTCTTATGAAATAGATAAATGTAGATATTTTTTCTTAGATATTTTGTGAAAAATTATGCTAGTATAATCTTTATAATATAGATATCTAATATTACAGTACAGTATAAAAATAATATCTATCTAATATCAAGTCTGACAGTTTACGTTAAGCCGGCGACTCGATAGTTGGTTAGAATCGGAAAGAATCGGAATCCAGTTGATATTTTACGTCACAATTGTCACACACGGTCAATCTTAAATTTTATCCCGTGTCGAAATAAACAGTAGCGGAAAGTAGGCCATGGCGAATGATAGTCTATTTTATTCGCTATTATTCAGTGCAACGTTAAAAAAGTCGTGTTTAAGTTATCAATAAAATAGAACTATGGAAATCGTGGACGTTGAAGACGGCCAAGCCGATCCTACGGCGGTAACGAGAAAGAAAAGTTTATGGGCTAAAATAAACAATAGGACGACATATAGTTATTTATTTAATATTGTTATTTCAATATTATTACTTACGTGTCTAGTTTTAGTGTTATATTTCTTCAAAGAATATCTGAAGAATATTTTATACTGGGTCGACGCGCAGGATCCGAAAATTATATTTTTGTTATTTATGGGACTATTTTTAATTGTGAGTTTTCCAGTGACAATAGGATATTTGGTGTTGATAATAACCAGTGGTTATTTGTTCGGTATCGTGAAGGGTTTGGGGACGGTCGTAGTGAGTGCAAACTTCGGTGTGGCTGTGGCACATTTCACGTTAAAAATGTTGAGAGGATACCTGCCTCTCGACCGACTTCTGAAGAACGAAACGGCGAGAGCACTCCTCAAAGTGATATCTGGCCCTCAAGCGTTTAAGATCGTATTTTTCGCCAGACTGACGCCAATTCCTTTTGGGCTTCAGAACACTATTTTCGCTGTGAGTATTTTTTTTATTAACAAAACATAGAACTAACTTTTAAAGCCTTACGTTGTTCTTGTGCTTGTTTTTTGGTGTTATGCTTTTCTCATAAATATAGATACTATAGACTACTCTAAAATGAATTTAGAGTTATTATTTAAAATAACTACTTCAACATGTTGAAAAAAATATTTTTTATACCAACTAGTAAAATAATAAATATAATGAAATAGTTTTATAATTATTTTTATAGATTTTAAAGCAGTAAATTATGATAAAGATAAACTTTATTCATAACATCCGTCACTGTACACAGTAAGAGATAACAAAATAAATACCTACTTAATATAGAAATAAACTAAAAAATATAACATTCATCAAACATAATCATAATTACCTAAAATGTAGTATAACAGACATAATTGAATTTCTTAACTGAAAATGTTATCATAGTCTTTAATTGAAATTGAATTGTGCTCTTCAAGAAATTTTCCTTAAAATAACAAAGTCTTTGAATTTTAAATTTCATACTTTGTGTAAAAAAACTTCCATCTCGTGTCATTATTTAAAATAAACCTACTTAATAATTCTATACCTACCTAATAATTATTAATAATAATAATTCACAAAACTATAAAATCCTGACCAAAACTGATAAAAACTTTATTAGACAACTGTAGAACAATCTCTTCTTAATTTAAAAAAAAATATTCAAAGATTTTAACTATACCTACTTGAAAATTGTTTTCTCTTGTGTTGTATTCTAATTATAAAATAATGAAATATTTACATGAAAAAGTTTAAGCTTTACATACTAATAAAAGAAAATATGATTTTATTATTTTTAAATTTATAGAGCTTTTTTTGTTTAATTAATGTATTAAATATATTTTTTACTTACAATAAAGGATGATGACAGAAGTTTTTGGTCAAACAATATCATAAAATATGTGATTAACAATATTAAAAAAAATAAGTTTAAAACTAAAATCTGACTAAGTACTTAAAGGAGAAACAAAAAGTACTTATAAGAGTTGTAATTGTGTCTCTTTTCCCTAGAATGTACTACTTATTTGAGTTTGTACCTATGTATGGATGTGATATACATACAGTTTATCAATGTAATAACCCTCCTTTTTGCTTGCCATAGTTGGGTATAAATATAGGGCTACCCACAGAACTATATAATAATATATTCAAATAGGTAATATACCTATACATATTATTTAAGTATAAATATGATACAAATACCTATGAAAAAAAATACAAAAAATAATAATCATTTGAAGCAACTTTAAATGTAGGAATTGTAATGACTTTTTTGCTTATTACTAAGAAGATTAAATAATCAGTCTTAAGGTCATGTTTTTTACATCTGTTTTTATTTCTTATAATTAAAATAAAGTTAAGTATTCTTTGGCTAATAAACAGCCATTGTTCCATTCCATGATTTTATCTATAAATAGCAAAGGTCACTTTTTAACCCCTTTTATTGTTTTGCCCCTAACTCACATTATATTATTGTTCATGCATGTTAATGTTGTCATGTTAGTGTTGTCAATCAGTGTTGGGCGTAATCGACTATATTTTGTAATCAGATTACAAACTACAACTCAAAGTAGTGATTACATGTAATCATGATTACATGTAATCGTGATTACA
>DVXP01001726.1:0-14227 GCA_018235645.1 Junonia grisea | reverse complement strand
TTTACCAATTTGCTCATTGGACATTTTACTATGACGACCTTTTGATTGTTGGTCTTTTTCATAATTGGACGTTTTGCTACTTAGACCATATGATCATAAAGCGATTAAACTATATCATCTTCGACAATACACATAATAAAAATTTTAGTTAAGAAGCATTAATCTTCTAAAGAAATTCATCGCAAAATACCCATCATTTATAATGATAAAGAGGTAAGCCTTCAGCAACATATCAGTTTCCAACGCAAATCCTAAACGAATATCGATATATCTCCTCTTGCCTTTTTAGAATCTGAGACGTCAGTATTACGTATTCCGAGTTCGTCTGCGAAACTCCAAGATTCAATATATCTATCGGTCCGTTTTTTCAGACCACGTCAATACTTTCTTAGTATTTCGAGGAACTCCGCCGCGGAACAAAGAAACTTCAAGTATCAATCCGATGTAAGCTCGGTACGATTCGCTGAAACAATTCCTGTATTCTTCGACAGAATGTTTCAAAATACGTATTGTTAAGCGGTGAGCATTTACGTTGACAATTGTATTTACGTAGACAATTTATGTTCAGATAGTGAAATATTTTCTTGGACTTGTGTGTTTGAAACCATATTTCAGAATACCGTATGAGTCGAAGTTTTCTGCATTGCAATATTCATATTTAAGAACTCAATTTCGATATGTCCGTCTAAAGACCGCCGAGAATTTTGGCACAAGCGCTGTGCTGCTCTTACGTAACTGCAATATCGAGCTCGTTGAAGTTGTTATTTTGTTTCATTTTGTTGAAAGTATTTTGGCAATTAAATAGTCTTTAATAATTGGTTTTTGGGCAGGACATTTGAATAGCTTCTAAATTTGCTGACAGTCTTGTCGAAGGGGAGTGAGTAAATTTTATTTCATTAACTCCCCATGGAAAACTCTTTTCTAATCATTTCAATAAAATTTTAACATAATAGAAACTTGGCACCTTTTGAGATTTTTTTTGGAAATTTTAATAAAAACTTATAAATTGAATTTCAACGTACAATAATATTCATTATTTTATTAAATGAAAAGCCTATTCAGGCCTGGAAACGCATATGAAAAATATTCATATTAATTAGCAGAACCAAAAACCTAAACTAGACTTGCATATGCGCCTTAAAATGCAAAACATGTAAATTAAAATGAAATGTTTTTCTGTTATGAAAATTTTGCTCACAAACCGAGATTAGCGTACATGAGACCTATGCATCCCAGCTCATAATTTATTCTCTCGCTATTCATATTTTCTTTTAGGCATTAAGCTTCACAACGACTCCCTATAGTGCTATAGGTACGTCGTAAACTAAAACTGATAAACAATTTGCTCTTCTCTGTTTATAATCTTGTAAAGAAAATGAAAATGTTTTGCTGACGTTTTTATTTTTTGATTGCATGAACTTCTTTTGAAAATGACACATTTTCGTTTTTTATTCTTGAATTATTAGGATTGACCTGAAAATATTTAAAGGGATTTCGATTAAACTTTGATGAAATATTTATCACCCTTCCCCACAACATTTGAAAATCTAACATTCGCAACTGCAACATGAAATATATCGCACCCCTAGAAGAAGAGTCAACCAAGTCAAAAAATGTGTGTACCTAATAATGCACTTTAAAACTTTAGACATTATAGCTATTTTAGAAGTGGTATATATTTAGAGTTAATTGACTCTTCTTTCACAGGTGCGTATATTAAATTAGACGTAAAATTGAATGAACGAAGAAATTTAAAAGTAATTTCCAACCTAATCAAACTTACGAATACACATAATACTCCATGTTTATAAACGCATAAGTTACAAGGGTCAGCCGCCAGTCGGGTCAAATTTAATTGGTTTTTCGTTTCTAATTTATCTGCCCACATTTGCAAGGAGTTGGTTCAAGAATTTCGTTCTTACCACAATAAGCCCGGCGGAAGTTCCTACCTTTGAGAGAAGCATTCAATAGCGTGCAAAGTTTAATTAGAACGGCAACGTAATTAATAGCATAAGATTTTAATATTTACCCTCAAAGTAATTATTAAATTAATTAAACAAGAACTGTTGACTCTTGAGTATTATTAGATAATGTATTTTGGATATTAATTTTTTCATCTTGTCTTACTTGTATGTTTGCGTTAGTATTATTCGTGATATTGAACCTTTAAATTTTAAATATTTAAAGCAAAAAATATTACACAGTAAAGTTAGATAATAACAATCTATTAACATAAGAATTACTCGTGTAACATTTATCGTAGTGTCTAGTTATTTTTTCATGTCACAGCATAGGATGTATTTCAACTTTTTGCGATTTATGACGAGTCAGACGAGTTCAGAAAAGAAGCTGAATTCTCATCGACTACCAGCTATTTGTATGGCTGTGGGAGATTTCGATAGATTTTATCTTCTCTGTTTCCGGTTTTTAGAACTAGTCTGTACGGATTTATAACTAACTGTGTAAACAGGGTTTAGAACAAGAAAAACATAGTTTATAATATCTAAAGTTTCAACTATCCGACAGCAGTATAAAATGTGAATTAAAGTAGCGTTTCAAACTCCATAACATTCTGGACATGAATACTTTAACAATTAATTAAAACTTTGATATTTATGATTTATAAAAATATGTGTTTAAAAAGTATAACACACATAACTTAAATTTTTTTTTCTGTATTGAATACCTAATTTTAAGACAATCAAAACACTGGAAGCACGCAAGAAACACTCATAAAGATTAGATCTTTATAGCCGACGGGAATCCAACGCGTCTTTTTTGTTACAGTATTATTTTTAAAAATTGTCTAAATAGGTAGGTAATAGTTTGAAAAACGTGGGACATGAATTGACATATATGATGTTCGAGTTAAAAATTTACACAAAACTTTAATGCAAATATTCGATGTAATTATTACCGTAGAATACCTCCATTATTTGTTATTTTAGAACTTGATATTTAGAACTTGTAAGAACTTTTCTCGTCAATTGTTTTCAAAAAAATATCGGAATTGGTAAGAAACCAACAAATGGTAGTAATCAGTTCACTTCAAAAGATACCTATTTGTAATAAATCATACGATTAACGCTGGGGAACAGAAAATAATCCTTCTTTACTACCTTCACATTCGACAACCAATAGCTTGTCTGTACTTGGTGTAGTACAGACAAGATCTATTTACTGAAAATAGTGCTCATTTATTTTCGTGGAGAGAAAGGATTTAATTTTTTCTAGTCTGCTAAATATACATATAGCAAACAATGAAATAAAACAATGAAACCTGTATGCGTTACTAAAATCCAATACGGAAACAGTGGCAATACTGAAGCCTCAATAACGATCAATAGCTCGTTGAACCAGTTAAAACCAGTTATCGATGCAATACAAGGTCGCGGTCAAGTAAGCCGGAGAAATTAGTATGAAAAAGTGTCTGTCTATGTGCCCTAGTTAGAAAACTAGAGCAAATTAAAACTTTCGTTTCACTGAGTAACAAATTAAAAGAATCACTAAATAAGCGAAAAATATATAGCAGCGTCGGATGCGACGATGAATGAACAAGATACTACCAATACGTGACAAGGTCGCGGGTAAGTGGACCGGCGTCATTAAAAGCGTTGATGATGAAAAATGTGTCGAGAGATTTTTTATTGTTTTCGAGACTATTATATTCTACTCCGTTATAAAATAAAATGTCACAATTGTACGACTTGATATTCAAATCTGGTACAGTAAGATACAGCGACTAAATTGTGAAGAGAATTATGAAAATTATAATTTTTCTGGAAATTGTGAGTTCAAGTTTACCTAACTTTATAAACGAAACCTCTTAAAACAGTATTTCCGCAGCTGAACATCATAAAGGGCCCTTCGCGATAATTCTGTGTCAGTGGCGATAACCCTTTGAAAAAGCAACGGTGCATAAATTTCTCGCTTCGAGAGGACTCGAGTGTTTTCTTTTTGTTTAAAATTTTTGACAAACCGCTCTTCGCTTCGCGCACGAACAAAAATCCTAAAAATAACCTTCCCGTGAGTACCTATGAAAAACAGCGGAAAAGATATTTGCCTTGTCTTATTTTCATTGTTTACGATGTTTGTAACGAGAGAAGTAATTCATCTTTGTCGCCATTTTACGTCATGATTTATTTCCAATGTTTCCTACGTATTTATTTTTTACGTAAAATTAAAGTTTAGCTTTACGGACGTATAGTAATAATAAATTTATTTCATTAAATCATTGCAAAAACTGTTCACTTTCTATTATAATTGCCATTTTCTTGCAGGGCGTTGAAAATAGATAATGTGTTTTGTAGTTTTACTGTACACAGTAGTTTTTCTTTGCAGGGTTTCATAGTCAATGTGAAACTTACTATAAATTTGTTTATCTTTGTGTCTGTATCATCGAGGCTTAATTCAGAGATACTTTTCGTATTAAGAAGTACAATAAAATGTTTTAAAAACAGGAATTTTTCTTTTACACGTAGAACATTTTTTCTCATTTCATGTATTCGTATGACGTACATATAGGTAGGTCATTTAAATTAATCTATTGTGGTCGCGGAAAAAAAAACATATTTTTCGAGTGAGAATCTACCAACTAAATTGGTGCTTTTGAAGATATTAAAAATTTATTCATGTATGAAAATTTCAATGAAACGAAAGATTATCATACCTAACCCAGGTTTTTTTTAAAGCTTTGTAAGTTATCGAAAGTAAAAAGGAAAATTTCGTCATAAAATATATTGAAAACTATTTTTACAGAAAGTTCTTTATTCTGTTACACAGATCGTAAATATAAATTTATAAAGTATCCGTATTATGTTATATACTCGTAAGTTAAATGACGAACATTTTTGTCCTACATTTTACGTGACTGAACACTTACTTGGGCGATTTTTAGGGTTAAGTGTCAATTTTTCTTAGAGTCGAGTGTCGTCGTCATCCCCCCGCCCCCTACCAAACTGTACATATAGTGAATTTAAAAGAAAAATTGTCACGATTACCTGGGCTTTTATAGATATCGAGTAAAAAGAAAGAAAGACAAGAAAGAACTGATTAAATTAAAAGGAAATGTTTCACACAAACATTGAAAATTGTTAAGATAAACATGTTAGTTGTTAAGAAATAATGTTGTCTTAGATTTTCGCGATTGTTACACATTTAAATAAAACTACTTTAAACGGATTTAAATCGCGTATATTAATTATTTTTATCATTCCGCAGTTTCGAGCACTTTACAGTGTCCGTGGTCACGGGTTCGACTATTACGTTACGGGTAGTTACGGGTTGCGGGTAAAAATAAATTAATTTAAAAGATTGTACATATCAAAAAATGTCTGCATATTATGATGAAAACTACGGAACTCTTCATGCGCGTGGCTCGACACGCACTCGGCCAATTATTGGCAATAATACACATTTCTCCTATTCTTTAACCATACCAGAGATTTATATAAGCTATAGATGAACGTGTATCCGAGTACATACTTGATTCCATTCGTCATACAAGACTGTTTATTTGCAGTTTGTTTTGTATTCACTTGTCGTTCGCAATGCAAAGTTGACGAATATGAAATACGCTGATTGACTTGGAACCGATGACTCGTTCGTGTGGGACATTGTTACTTATGTGGAGTTCCTTGATAGAAACGTATTGTTTTGATTTATATTTAGAGTACCTATAATCAGATACAAAAACATAACTTTAGAATGAGACATCATTTTATTAGTGTACACTTATATTTATTTAGAATATCGAATTTAGTTTTGCTCTCTAAAGCAAAAGATTAGTTTCTACGATATTGAAAAAAATTCAATATTTTTACGTTATTTTCTTGTTATAAACAAAACCGTAGATTATATAAAAAGAAATCCCAGTGGTAAATTTTAATCAAATCGTTTAAATTTTACACAGATACCTATACTGTTTTTGTTTTGGGAAGACTAGAATGCTTACTTTTTTTTAATTCTGCTTTAAATTATATCTTAAACAATTGTATTTATCTATGAACTATCTGCCTGCCAATAAACCGACAATGATATTTAATTTTAAATCACATACAACAATACACCGAGACTTATGCCAAGACATACCTTCGAGACTTAGCTTAGTTCGTCGTATTTTATCTGTTTATTTGCATTGTTAGAACACTTCATTGTTATCCATAGGTATCTAGAAAAAGCAAACATAATAGGTGTTCTGTGTTTAAAATTAATGTTACTTATTGATTATTCACATCATTTTTTTATATTTTCACCTAACTTTTACATAAAACTTCCGAAATTAATGCGCAAAAGGTGTGACATCGTTGATATGTGCGCAGTGTCTGATAGAACTGCTATCAGACACTGCGCACTGTAGAAAAAAATGTAATAGTCTACAAGTAAAACCGTACAGTAGATATTGATTAAGAGCGTTAATTAAAACCTAGAACTATTTAACTAACAGTCGCCTCCTTGAAAATGTAGTAGGTACCTACTGGAGCAGGCATGTTACAAATAGCGATCCCGTGGCGACCAAATGTGATGATGAGGGTACCGCTGGGTTTTAGTGGGTAGTCTGGAACGTATTTCTTCGTTCTAGGAGTCCCACATAACCGCCCATATCACTTTTTGTGCGGTTTACATTCCCCGGCGTGAAAAAAAGCCATGTTACAAACAGGTATCCTCATGGATCATTATGTATATGATTTCTCAAATATACTATTGCTTTAGTGTTATTACGATAGTAAAATCAACAAACACTGCATTCATTTTTGTTGTCATTCACTCCAAATTCTTTTATTTTCCATAACATAAGCAATTGCATACTAAACCAGTTTAAGAGATAAGTCGTATAAATGATAACTTTATAACTTTTTTGTTGTTTTTTCAAAGTGAATTCAAAACGGGTGTTTCAATGACGTTTCTTATATCGATAGTAACAATTTACGTTGTTATGGTTAATAATAAATTATTGGAGCAAAACATACGGAACTAGTAATTTTATCGTATTCATATACGATATTAACTTTTAGTCAAAGAACAAGTCAGATATTTTTTTGTAAATTATTTAAATCAAAGCACTAAGTAGGTATTTTTGAGCAATGAGCAAGTACCTTCGCAAATACGTTAATATAATTATATGTAAATCAGATAAAGCTATTTAAATATTAATTGTAAAGATTACACTAAATTTAATTGGCTTTATTTCGTTTAATTGTAAAAAAATCCGCTATCGTGTTTCGTAACATCCGTGGCTTCTTATTGTTTAAATAAATTTAACCTTCTTAAGGTCAATTTACGAGTTGTAAAGAATAAAAATATAACTTTAACTGGAAGTTTTTAGTGGATGTTTTTTTACTTTGCTAATAAAAATAAACAATATAAAAACAATATAAAACAAGACGCAACTACAATACCGTATGGTTATTACGTAACTTCTTATTGGACTGCACACAATAGGTTTTGGTGGCGTTTTCTCAACAAAAAATACTTTTTTATATGTGTAAATTAAACATACCTACCTAGGTATGAAGGTGACAAAATTATGAAATACCTATATAGGTATATACAAGTTTATTGATGTGTACCTATTTGTTTTTTAACATTAAAAATATAATTGTATAAACGTATAAATACGTTTAAGAACGTTACGATTAGGAATAAATTAATAAAATTATTGATTCCAAAATTCGTATAGATATTCCAATGAAAAACAATAAAAAAAAAACAAACTACGATATTATACCTGTATTTCACGCATGAATAAATCATTGAACGATTAAATGAAATCTACGTGCTGTGTAACGAATGACTCGAGATTTTTATTTTGCAATCGCGAAGAAGTATTCAAGTATTATAGTAAACATTTTACTCCAGTGAACATGAATTTAGTAAACATTGGCGGCAAACACTTACGTGTCCCTACAAAACTCCTATAAAGTCAACTCTCAGTATCGATTTTGTAGTAGTATTATTGTGTATTATTTATGTGTAAGCGGCGCCGTCAATTTTCAATAAAGTCATCAAAATAAACAGCGATAGCCGGCCGCTGGTGTCCGCGAGCTCGACGCAATCCTACGATTCACGACCTAACGCGATCGATAAAAACAATGAAAATAGACGCGACATTTCGCTCATATCACGCTCTTTTTAATAGCTAACCTATTTACCATCATAATTCCTTAGCTAGAGCTATCTAAGCTCCTAATAATATTGGTTTTGTAGTACGAAATAGGCGACATGTAATAACCTTTCTTAGACGAATCTAATAAGATTCGTGGTTTGCCAATAGTGCAATTATTATGCAATAAATGTAGGACCCTTGTCTGTACTCACCAGGTGCAGAACAGTGTTCACCACCTCCCGGTTGGTTACCTGTCCGACTTCAATCAGCCCGATAAGAACTGCAAATTTCAGGCTATCGTTAGTCGTCATTCTGACGACTTCCTCAGGTCTTTTAATGTCACTAAACGGCGGCGATTTAAGGTCCGCCATTGTTTGCTATGTCACAATTCACTGATTCACAATTTTAAAATCCACTCGCGACGAAAAAATTCAAGAAAACATCATTTCATCGGCTCACATGATAACGCACCAATGTCGCTTTCTGCCATTTTGGAATCGGTCGGTGTTGCTAGAATTCAAAAACAATAAAAAAAATTTATCCACTAATCGATAACATAATTTTAAAGAATATATAAAAATCAGCAAAACTCAAGCTTTTAAAATAATTCGCTTATTTATAATATTTAAAATCATTTGAACCTATTTTGCCATTTCCCATAAGCTGTAATTATTTTTACAGCAGATAACAATCTACATGCTTTATTAACACTTTAGTTCTTTTAATAATTATCTATCATCATGTTTGTATCTAGTTATTGTCTATAATTCGTTTAATTTCATGAAATATGTTTATTTAAACATTTAAAAGGGAGAATATAGAAAGCTTGCAATAACAAATCAATGCAGCCAATATTGAGGCTTGATCAAATGAATAATTGAATGTTAAAATTTTATATTTCAACTCGATTTTTAACTATAAAAATATATCTATTATTTTGATGTAGATTATAATTGATAAGAAATATAAAAAATACATTATAATTATTAGATAGATACAATTACATTTTCTACTAGATAATTATCTAATTCAATTTATGTTATGTTGGATATTCTGCTACTTGAAGTTCGTGTGATTTCTTTTAAAATCTACTTTAATGCGTGCCAACTTCACTCAGTGTTAGTCACAGACTGTCTAGGAAACATGGCGGCCATGGATGTTGAGCCTGCAAAAGTAAGTATTTAAAATTATTTAAATAAATATAACGTACTGTTTGTTTAGTGTTTTCACTATATAAAAACTCGTTTTATAGTTTTTATAATAATTTTTGTTTCCAAGCCTAGATTTTATATAAAACATTTAACGCTTGGGCGTTCTCCGTTAGCATCTAGTGTTTATAAAAATACAAAATTTAATCATTCGATATGCATATTCAGATCGATAAGAAATACGTGAAACAATCATATCTTACAAATGATACAAAGTGTAATACGTTTTGTGTTGAGAAATTGGAAAGTGTCGAAGTTCTTTGTAACGGCAGTTCACATAATATTCTATTTAGATCGAGGCTGCGATGCGTACGCTCAAGTTGTCGGGGCATGTCGGCTTCGACAGCCTGCCCGATCAGCTGGTGAACAAGAGCGTCCAGAATGGATTCGTGTTCAACATCCTGTGTATCGGTGAGTGAATCACGTTAGTTAATCACCCACACAAGTGCTTATCTCCGCGACCCAGTATTGCAACAGCAGGTTGTTATGAACTATTAAATCACTATTTACTCAACGATAATTACGCGCTTAAATTAAATTCCCGTTCAATTGTGTACTTCCATGTTTATTGGACCAGGGATTTTATGAGGAAAATACATCAATATAGAAGGAAACACAAATTTTTATTCTATTAGATTTATTTATTTATTTTGTGAAGAGACATCTTATATGAAATAACAGATTTTTCTATTTTAATGTTTAAAAAATAGCCGAAAAATACAGTGTTGTTTTTGTGCTATTTTCAAAACCTTGTAAGAAAAAGAGTATCTAGTTATCATAAATTTGAAGAATACTAAGCAACAAATGATAATGTATAAATTTTCCTCATATGCAGGTGAAACCGGGTTGGGTAAATCAACTCTGATGGACTCGCTGTTTAACACCAACTTTGAGTCATCTCCGAGCCCTCACAACTTGCCCACTGTGAAGTTGAAAGCTCATACATATGAGCTACAGGAAAGCAATGTTAGGCTAAAGGTATCTATGGTTCAAAATTAATAAATAAATAAAACCAAACTGTTATGGTCAAACTAAGCTATAGTCCGCAGACTACAGACAATACTTCAATCAAGGCAGCCTTTACAGACTGCCTTGATCAGGTTGTACTATGCGTGATTGATTCTCTTGCATAAAATTATCTAACAGTAATTTTTTGGGTGCAATTCATTCGCTAACAGAAAATTCGCTAATTAATTTTTTGTTTTAGTTTCTCATCGTAAAACCTTTAGCAGATTTATTTTGCTTTTTGCTTTTTCATTTATAAATTATCTATCAATTAAATTATATACCTATTGTTGTTATTAAAAAAATCTCATAATAATAGTCATTTGTGTTAGTAAAAATACATATTTAATTTTTATGGTGTTAAATGTTAATGTATGTTTACTACATTTTTCCTTTACGGCAACTTGCTCTCAATAAAAAATTAAAATCATTAACCTTTCAAATCCACTCTTTATTAACTAAAATAACGCACCCTGACTTTCTTATACTGGATGTATATAAACAATAATATTTCCAGCTAACAATCTGCGACACCGTCGGCTATGGAGACCAAGTAAACAAGGAAGACAGTTTCAAAGCTGTTGTGGACTATATCGATGCTCAGTTTGAGGCTTACTTGCAAGAGGAGCTCAAGATCAAGCGCTCGCTCCCTACATATCACGATAGCAGACTGCATGTGTGCCTGTACTTCATTTGTCCCACGGGTAAGTTAAATATATTTGTATTATCATATTAAAATATACATAGACGGTCAGTTTGAGGCGTATTGAATGAGGAGCTCAAGATCAAGTGCTCACTCCTTACTCTTCCTTGATCCTTTGAAATTGATCCAGTTGGTTTTAACTATCTATTCTTTCAGTCTATATATAAGCAGTGATTATTTTTTAAAATTAACAGAACATATTAAAATCTTCAAATAATAATACATCCTACATCATTCATACCTATTACGGATCCCAAGTATCATGTGAAAAAATTTAATATGTTAGGATTGTTTTAAAAAGAGGACAACAACACACTTTTGTTTCCATAGCTTCTGTTTACTAAATCTAACTAAAATGAAAATGGCAGATCTTCAGAAAAAAAAAAACAATTGCATGAAATACCTACTGGTATGCCATGCAATTGTTTTTTTTTCTGCCATGCAATTGTGCTACTGCACTGAATGATCATATAACATTGATTGTTTAGATATGAAAATTAAACAGACCAATAATTCAAAACATAAACAAAATACTTTCAACAGCATTCCCAATGTATGACCTCTTAACACACAAGTCATAGGAAGTAGTTTTTACTTTCTAGTTCAAATGTTTCTAAGGAATATTTAACGATTGTCCTTGACACTTGTCGCGATGTATTCAGTGCGCGCGCGACACACTGCACACTGTTAGGACGGTCCCACACGTGCGTAATTGATAATATAAATATTGAAGGAATATTAACTGCTGTCTTGGCATCATTTTTTACTAGTTGTAACAAGTGAATGTTAGTATGTAAATGTAAACTTTCTAATGTTTGTTTTATTTTCGGTCGTGGAAATGTAATCGATTTTGATCTAACTTATGTTTATAACCTGTTGTAATGAGATGTGAAATAAAAAAATAAGTACGAGTTTAAGTCGAAATCACTACTGAAATATAGTATCGTAATTACGCCGTAGCAGGATCTTATATATCAATAATTTAAAATACCGTACTAATTTAATATTAAATATAAAAATACGCATTCGATTTTACACAAATTAAAAAAAGTTAAAAAGACGAATACTCAAATCGTGTATCGACGGCTTTACGAACAATAACGGTGGGTAATGCTTTTACTACAGTAAATGTAGTGCACCGACTTGCCTCTCAAAAGATAACGAACGACACACAACCGGAATAATGCTATTATTTGCCAAGAATAACTGATTTGCGTCAATGAAGGAGACAATCTGATTTAGTATGAGTTGTAACAATTGCATTGTGAGAGAAGTGATAGGAATGTATTCATGCATACATAAATAATAGACATTTGCTAAAGACTTGCACAAACACAATGTTAATAATTTCTAATAACTATGTGTATGCTACACAGGTATACATTTTACTAGACAATCTGTCATTTACTGTCTTTGATATTACATTGACTTAACTATGATTAAAAATATATTTAGGCGAAATATTGTAATTTTCTCAACTTTTGTTAAATGTTTTTTTTTTCTACGTATTTTAAGGGGTATGTTATTACTCAAATACATCAAACTTAGTATATATCAAGTTTTGACTGTTGACTGTTATCAGTACCTCTGTTAATTCTACTTAAAAAAAATAAATACTTTAACACCTTAGAACATCAAATCCAAATTAATCATATTATTGGCAAATATGTCAATATATTTTCAACACATTTTTTAAGCAGAAATATAAAATTATTCCAAATATTTTCAGGGCACGGCCTAAAATCCATCGACTTGGTGTGTATGAAGAAGCTGGACACCAAAGTGAACATAATTCCCATCATTGCCAAGGCTGACACTATTTCTAAGACCGAGCTGCAAAAGTTCAAGGTGGGTTAATTTGCTATAATAGATGATGATATGCTAACAATGACATTGAAACTTAGGGTCTTGTAGAATATCTCTGTATGTTATATCTTCTGTATGTCTATATGCTGTTTTGTATGCTTACCATATTATACAGATGTACCATATACATATATGACAGATAAAATTAAAAAAAAAAAGTTATTAAATGACAAAATTTCTACCTATATATGTTCTTTAACAATATACTTATTTTGCGATAAATTAATAATGCATATGCTGGTAAAGTTTTCAATATTTTAATTTAATGTACATCTATTTTGCAGTCGAAGATAATGCAGGAGCTGTCTGCAAACGGCGTGGAGATCTACCAGTTCCCGGTGGACGACGAGTCGGTGTCGGAGGTGAACGCCGGCATGAACGCGCACGCGCCCTTCGCCGTCGTCGGCAGCACCGACTTCGTCAAGATCGGCAACAAGACTGTGCGCGCGCGACAGTACCCCTGGGGCACCGTGCAGGGTGAGTGTACCGCAGTGTACAGTATGAGTGGCAACAAGACCGTGCGCGTGTGACAGTGCAAGGAGAGTTTTCTAGTTTAACTAGTTCGTTAAATATTGTATTCTCGTGGCTGTGTTCTGATATGTCTTTATTTGTTTATTTCAGTGGAAAATGAGTCGCACTGCGATTTCGTGAAGCTGCGCGAGATGCTGATCCGCACCAACATGGAGGACATGCGCGAGAAGACGCACGTGAGACACTACGAGCTGTACCGTCGTCGTAGACTCGCGCAGATGGGCTTCTCCGACGTGGACGCCGACAACAAGCCCGTGAGTATCATATTCGCAAGTCTTTCGTCAAAGCAGCAGAAGAGGAAGTAATCTGCCAGCGCCCTCGGAGCGCTCAAGCGGCAGAAATAGCGAAAGGTTCTCGCGGCGTGCTGCGCCCGTCTCTGTGGAGAACGGTACGCGCATAAACGCATATAGAGTACTCTTTCTGCCTTTCGACTTCTGTGCCAATTTTGGAAAGAATCTGGGCAAGGTGAATCACTAGGCTACGGCGATTTGCTACCACTGTGGGGTGATCCAAGACTATTCTGCAATGCAATTCTGATAAAGACATGTCCTGCGTGGTTTGTTGTGTTTGGTGGTCTTGGTCCGGGAAATTAGGCAAAATCTCTTCCTACAGACAGTTGTATCAGTGATCCATCAGTTGGCTTCCTATTCTCCAAGCACTATTGTCGTTTGTTACTGCCGCTACGAGGACTGATTTTTTATTGAAATTTAAATGACCTACAAAACTCGAATCAAATTGTGACAATTCAAAATGACCTGACCTTAATAATATCGCATTGGTTGCAGCTGTCGTTCCAGCAGACGTTCGAGC
>DVXP01001725.1:0-14229 GCA_018235645.1 Junonia grisea | reverse complement strand
CGTTTCTTTCTTTTTTCTTTCTTTTTCTTTTTTTTTATGTAATTTTGCCGCCCCCTAAAATGTGCCGCCCGAGGCGGGCCGCCCCCCCCCGCCCCCGCCACGCTACGCCACTGCTACCACGTTATCAGATGCATCCACCATACCTATATCCTAACGCAAAATTAACATTCGGAAATGACTAACAATTATTATTTTTGACGCTCATTCAATACAACATAAAAGCTTAAGAAATAAGGGTATAATTATTCCTCTCCTCACCAGCTATGCGTCACTCACTACTAGAGTGAGTGGTCTAGTCTCCGCCACGAACACCTCGGAGGCCCTTAGCCTCGACATTGACCACATTATCAGATTCGTTCATCATGTCCATTGTCCGTGCCCTAAGTCTATCTAAAACTAGCTTAAGAAATTATCAGCCATACCATAAAAGCAGCTTTAAAAATTATTGTCTTATTTATTTTCATCAGCTATGCGTCACTCGCTACTCGAGCGAGTCGTTCAGTCTCCGCCGCGAACACCTCGGAGGCCCTTGGCCTCGACTTCGACCACGTCCTCAGATTCGTCCACCATGTCCGTGGACTGCCCTTCCGCTGGACTCAATGGGCACACGGCTACTCCACCACCGAACCCTATTGTTGAAGAGGTAAGATTTATTTGATATAAGGGTATGTTTTAGGCCCGAGTTTTATATTTGGTTTGTGCAAGGAAGCGATTTTTGCTAATGCTCATGCGTCTGTTGTACATAGCCAAGGTAAAAATTCTATACTTCCTTCTCTGCACTTTGTAACAATTTGGTTGTATTAATAGAAGTAATCAATGAAACTAAATTGTTCTGCCTATGAAATAGTAGGGATGATTTGAAAATCTAGTAAATTCTGGGGCGTGAAATTGAAATCTGAAAATTTAAGATTTAACAAGATGTTACTCGTAACTTAGTTGAAACCAGAAACTTCGACGAAAACTGAAACTGACTCGTTTCAAAGTTCTAAGCTTAACGCACTTCTGTTCTTAAGTCCTAAATATTGAATTGTACCTGAATTGTTTATGTTCCTTAGGAACTTTGTTTAAGGTATATAATATTTTGTGATATTATAAATGTCCAGAAGTGGATGAATACAAGTAGATGATATGACGATGATGTTACAAATCATATATTTGTTTTGCTATAATCCTTGAAAACTACACAAATTTGTCTGGTATTATGTACAAACAGACACACATTTAGCAACTGATGCTCCGGTGTCGGAGTGAAACAGATTTTTTTTTGTTTTCGCGGATTATGGCAAAATGAATATTTGATTTTTTATCATGGAATTGCACAAAGTAACTAGATCCAATTAATTAGATGATGATACCTAAATCATTTACCTTTTCCCAGACTGCTTCAATCGAGCTGGTCTGCAGTACGATGCGTCGTCAAATAATCTCGCGCGCGTTTTACGGCTGGCTCGCGTATTGTAGACATCTCTCTACGGTTCGGACACATCTCAGTGGACTCGTCAATCCAAATATAATATCTAAAGGTAAATTAGGGATAAATATATTTATACCATATCATATCATGTCTCATCGTTGGATAAATACCTTATTTTTGAATTTGTAATATGCTGTGCTGAGAAAAATATTACGAATTAAAGAAAAACAGAACAGTTAACAAATCACATTGTTTAAGTCACTATGCTTTTATAACTTCGGTTAGTAGAAGAAATTTTTGGATACTTTTTCTGAGATGTATATTTTTACTTATTCATTTTGAGAAGTAAATGTCATTATGGTTTGATCACAAACTCTGTACTGCGCGTTAGAAAAGCGCGGCGTCCTGTATTCATTGGTGCTTGCTTAGACCGTAGACTTCGAAGCATATCGATACTAGTATACATATATCAATAAGAAAATAGGAGGATTTCAGCAAAATTAATTTTATTAGTCGATACTGACACATATTTTAAAATATTTCAGAAGGCATAGAATCCGGCTTAACCGAAGAGATATGGCGGTCAATGATGGACAATCGAGGCGCCGTGGTCGATAAGGACGAAGTGTACAGGATAGTCTACTATGGCGGGGTCCAGCACGATATCAGGAGAGAAGTCTGGCCCTTCCTATTAGGATATTACGAGTAAGTCGTTTTCAATTTCAATTTGAACTACTGGAAAAAATACTGAAAAAATATGAAAAAAAGTACTCGTACGTAGTATTTGTATATAATAATCCTGAAAGGTACTGGCTGGATAATTCAACCAACTAAAATTTTTTTTATCAACCGGTTATTATTACCGGTATTGGCTTAAAAGATAAAATATTTATTTTTACAACAGTACATAAAGTAATTGTACTTAGAACAAGTATTATTAAAAAAAATAGAAAATTAAAATCTCTTATGACTTGTTTTCAGATTCGGCTCAACAGCAGAAGAGAGAATGGAACAAGACACAGCGTATCGACGTCAGTATGAAACAACGATGTCTGAATGGCTCTGCGTGGAAGCAATAGTAAGGCAGAGGGATAGGGAAGCAACAGCTGCCTCTATTGCACGCCTCACGGAATCTTCTGGAAAGCCTCGCCCTGAGATCAATGAGCCTAGTGAGGTGAGTGTAAAAACTGGTGGTTATGATGGTATATTGTTAATATTGTTTATGTAGAAAATGTATTAGAATGCTTAGGTTGAGAGATTTCATAAGCCGTTTTGTGACAAGGGTAGATTTTTTAAGGAAATACCTATTTCAATAGTAAAGAAAATGAGCAATTGCTTTTTAATTACAATTTTCTGTAAATTTAGCGCCAAAATTCTCTAATTCTCTAAATAATTCAAATTTAATTTCAAGTTGCAGTCAAATCCAACGAAATGGCACTTTTGTTGTAATAGTATAGATATTTTCTAATAATATTTAGATGTTTATCATAACTATTATTATTAAACAGGTATTCGAAGACGATTGCAGTGTAATATCAGACAACCCGCCAATCGTCTCCCCTGAGCCCAGTGAAAACGAGCAAAGGAAACCAGAATCCAAACCCGTTCTCTCACGAGCCCCTAGCATAGACGAAGTTGACAATATCGAATTAGACTCCGAAGAGAAAGGGAAAGACGATGATAAAGTCAATGGAGAGACAGAGACAACTGATAGCAGAGACGTTGACAGTCTCAACGATCTAGAGGACGATGAAGAAGTGTACATTAAGAGTGTTGTAGAAAACCCAGATATGAGGCGAGAAAGTATAGCTGAGATCAAGAGACTCGCTGAAGGTTTTGTACAAAAGGGCGATGGGAGAGGGTTGTTGTGCAGTGTCGATAGTGCCAATGTTAATCTTAATGGTAACGACTTGAAGTCGTCGATAGATGAAGTGCAACCTAGTACGCATCAGCAACACACGAGCGTTATTATAACGAACCCTTCTGTGGATCTCGCGCCGTCTGGGTCACCTGCGTCTGGTGGAACTACAGGTAAAACTAAATTATACGATTTAATATTATTATAAGTAGGTATATAATAATGTTTTAAAGCAAGAATTTATTGATGTAAATATTTTTATCGTTATTTGATGGTAAATTGCCACTGTAAGTTGTAATCGTAAATATATAAGCTGTAATCGTAAAATATGTAAGTATAAATGCTGTTTAGCAATGCCTGTAAGTAGTTTTCATACGAGGGGTAATCCAAAAGTAATGATAATTAATTAATCAATATGAAATGAATATATTTTAATTTAAAAAATCAATTTATTTCTCTACTTACTTCTCCTAGCAAAAATTCATTTAAGTCCATCTGTTTTTTATGAATCCATAATGGGTAATATAAATCCATGATGCCTGTAGGATCTTGGGCTCATTTTATTCCCGCCAAAATCGACGGACTGTTTCGCCAAAATGCCGCGCCGCCATGGCGGCGCTAGTGTCAATACTGTTCGCGGAGAGTTGTTTAATCACGCGCCGTGAGCTCCGCGAATATATTCAAAATTCAAAATAAGAAGGTGTGAACTGTGCTAAACTGTGTTGATATTGTGATCTGTGTTACTTAACGAACTGTACAACGAAAAATACAACTTATACAACCGTCCCGGGACTTTCAACTATCTTCAATACCGTGGCGGTAAGTCGAGCCCAAGAGATTTAAAAAGTAACATAAAATATTAAAATCATCACTGAGCTATCAAAGTATCCAACCAATGCTCTTAAAAAGGTCTTTGTTTTGAGTATCCAAAAATGGCTCTACTGCGGTTATTATATCGCTATTGTTGTCAAAAAATTTATTGTTGTCATGGAGTTGTTCTGTAAGCTGAGGAAAGTGGTAAAAGTAACATGTTCTTATGAGGCTTATGTTTCCAAGTATACCACCATTATTCCTTCAGCATCCCAAAAAACTAATGCCGTAATCTATCCTACCGAACTTGGCAGTTTCAATTTCTGCGACGTGGGTGAAGAGACTCCTTTCCAAGTCAATGACTGTTCGTTTGTTGTTGAATTTCGTTTCTGGATCTAAACGATGGATCCAGGTCTCGTCCATGGCTATTAAGCAAAACAGAAACAGTCCTGGAACTTTGCGAGATTCGCCTTAGAAAAGTTGACTCGTTTTTCTTTTTTTTTTTATCGGTTTACATCCTCTGCTCCCAACGCGCAGAGACTTTTTTCATGTTCAGTTCGTTCGTAATATACTGCCATATGAGATTGAGACATCTGAAATTTCTATAACGCCTATAGTTTCACGACCTACGTACTATTAGTTCCAAAAAGTTTGAATTATATCCTCATAATAATGCTGTGATATGATGGTCATGTGTTAGCGAACGTGAGCCCGGCGCGCAGTCCGTTGGGCGTGGTGCGCGAGGAGTCGCAGTCGGCGGGCGCGTCGTTCGACACGCTGGAGCCGGACGGCCGCGCCGACACGCGCTCCAACTGCGTCTCGCCCGCCAGCTCCAACGGCGGCGTCTACTCGGTACGATCTCACACTCGGTAGTAATGTGTCGGTGTAATGTAATAGACAAATTTTAATTGACTATATGCCTTTTAAATGTAGTGGACTTTGTCGTAAATTTCTTACCACGAAACAGACAAAATTGAAATCATCTGATTTTATTTATTTACATTGCGCTCCTGACTAAGAAAAATGGCATTAAATTTTTTTTTTTACTTCCATGATCACAAACTTATTTATAGACTTTGTTTTAGAATGAGCTAGTCGAGAGCTTCGCCTTAAATCTACATCGAATTGAAAAAGACGTTCAAAGGTGTGATAGAAATTATCCCTTCTTCACGGACGAAAACTTGGATAAACTAAGGAATATTATGTGCACGTAAGTATAATTTGTATACTATCAATTTTCAGCTTTGATGTACTTTTAAAAGGCGAAGACACTCGAGTTTAATTTTCGCCGATTGTAAATCGTTTGATTCTAACGATTTATAGATCATGCACAGATTATCTCACATCGGATTACACCCTTATAAAGATCAACCGAGTTGGAGCAAAATATATAATACCTAAATGGTGTTCCTCTCAATAAAATTGTCTATTTCCACCAGCTACGTATGGGAGCACTTGGAGACGGGTTACATGCAAGGCATGTGTGACCTGGTGGCTCCACTGCTGGTGATCATGAAGGATGAGGCTGTTTCGCATGCGCTGTTCTCCCGCCTCATGCACCGGGCGAGGGACAACTTCCCCTCCGGTCAAGCGATGGACGCGCATTTTGCTGACATGAGGTAAGAGTATAGATCAGATTGATTGCAAGTGTTCATGAAGGATGAAGCGGTCTCGCACGCGCTTTTCTCTCGCCTCATGCAGTAGGCGAGGGACAACTACCCCTTTGATCATTTTGCCGATATGAGGTGAGAATAGACATCAAACGGATTGCTGGTGATCATGAAGGATGAGACGGGCAAGGGACAACTTTCTCTCGGGTCAAGCTATGGATGCACATTTCGCTGACATGAGGTAAGAGGATTGATCGCTAGTAATCATAAAGGATAAGGCGGTCTCTTTATTCTCCCACCTTCGAGAAGTTAGCACACTTTCGATTTAGAAATATTTTGACGGTTGTTCTAGGTTGTGCTAGGTGTGTTCTATGTTGTTCTAACACGGCAAATCATTGAGAATGAAACTTTTATGAGAAAATATGAAAAAAACCCTATTTATAAGCTGGCACCGCACTTTTGAGTAATCGCGATTTTGACTGTTCTGTTTCTGTTCTAGATTGTGCTAGGTTTGTTCTATTTTGTTTTCATCGTAATAAGAAAGATAGTCGTTCTACCTTTATAAAATTAGTACTAGGTAGTAATAGTAATAAAATAGGTTCTCAAATTAGTGGAATAAAATGAACGATGAGTATCAAAACACGTTTGTAATTTTACGAAACTAATCTTTTAAGTTTTTTATTCTTACCTTTTTCTAGGTCACTCATCCAGATTTTGGACTGCGAGCTGTACGAACTAATGCACGCACATGGAGACTACACTCACTTCTACTTCTGCTACCGTTGGTTCCTGCTGGATTTTAAACGGGAACTGCTGTACCAGGACGTAAGTAGTGTTCAACTCTCTGTAATTTTTATTGGTTTGATGTACACATAGGAAATAGCGCCTTTTAGATATTTATACTAAAACCTTTGGATCAATTTTAATTTCTTTAATGTGTTTGTGTTCTTCAATGTCTGTATAATCGAAATATTGGAGTCAACTTATTGAGTGATGACTGCAAATTGACAAATATAATCTATAATTCATGGAGGCTTCCTCGCTGCTCCGATACATTAACTGAGCATCTTCTCACATTCTAATCACCTGACTGAGGTCAAATCTTACTAGTTCATAGTCTCAATCTTAAGACTTCTTTGGAGTTCTCCTCCTCATCATTTCACTTATCTTGTCTTTGCACTATCCTTTAATAAGAGACAAAAACAAATTCATACAATATTGGACGACAGAAATGGCGCAAGGGTCAATGTTCGATTCTCGCTCATGACAAATGTGTACATTAGATATGTCAGTCATAGTTTTGACATTCGTGTTTGTCTTTTCGTCGTTTCATCTGATTTAAAGGAGTGAAGTGTGTTTGTTGTATTTATCTACTGTGGCGACGATATCTGCGTATCGGGTTAAATTTGTAAAATTGCCTGTATTGTTTACAAGGTATTTGCGGCGTGGGAGCTGATATGGGTGGCGCGGTACGTGTCGTCGGAGCACATGGTGCTGTTCATCGCGCTGGCGCTGCTCGAGACGTACCGCGACGTCATCCTCGCCAACGCCATGGACTTCACCGACATCATCAAGTTCTTCAACGGTGAGTCTGTACTGCTTGTCTGTATGGTGGTACTATGAAGGTACGCGTCTGTATGGTGGTACTAGCCCAATGGAGGCACATGTTGCTGCTCACTTTTGAAAGTATGAACGAAACTTTCACAAATTTTAAAGCCTTCAGCTTGAGCGGTGACCATCATTTAGCGACAGCTTTATAGTGTCGGATGATGTAAATTAATTATTGTCTTTTGAAAATAATATCGTGTAGTTTCCTGAAGAGCGTTAGGTACTTACTAAAAGAAGCAATAAAAAAAAATTTCAGATTGACAATTATAGCATACCTACAGCATATATGCTGTATGTATGTAGCTTGCTGTTTTACGATAGTGTCATTCTAATCGAACGTATAGAGTTCACATATGTACATGAGCGAAGCCAGGAAGATACAGGATTGGGCGCTTATCCTCTTGGTTGCCGATTTCAGAATTTTTAGATATTGGCCTTTTATCTACTCTTGCACTCCTAAGACCAACTTAAACAATATCTTGGCTGAGCTCATGATCGCGTTCGATGGTATAAGATACCTTATCTACTTATGACCTATACTATTGCTATATATTATTATAGTATCCTTGAGTTAGTACCCATAACACAAGTCTCGAAATTACTTTGGGGCTAGCTCAATCTGTGTGATTTGTCCGTATATATAATTTGTGTAGTTTAAAGATATACATATGTACGTATTTATCATAATTGAACAATACAATAATTTTTATTCCAGAAATGGCAGAGCGTCACGACGCTTCCGCTGTGTTATCTCTCGCTAGGGACCTAGTCTTGCAAGTTCAGACTCTAATAGAGAACAAATAGAGTTCAAAATACAATGATATTCACATTGTTAGATACCACGGATCATAGACTCGAAGGCTGGGTCCCATTAGACAGTTTTACTACCAATATGTACCTAGTAGACAAATCCAAATGTTCGTGTTTCTAATATGTGCTCTCTGTAGTCTTAGAGTCATAAGGTCTAGTGCACATTGTTAGGTCTTAAATAATTTCCAATTATGTTTTTTCCTTGCTTATAATAAGTATTGCTATTATCGCTAATCATTAATAACTAGAAAAGTACCTAAGGCCGAGAAAAATCTATTGTGTAGTAATAAAGTACGTACTTAATTTCATAGCCAAGATGTAGATTAAATAAAAATTATCATGTTACGTTATTTTCTGAGATAAAAGGAGATGCCAATATAATTTAACTGTTATCAGTATAATGATTTTGCAATTATATGCATTCTGACTTCTGGTGTTTTGAAACTGGCTCCTTGCTTTTTTTTAAAAACAACATAACAAAATAATTAATTAACTCGCAACAACTGGCATTCGAGGTGCAGTTTCTTTATTAGCAAATCGGAAATTGGTGAAATTTTATAATAGAGAAAAATTTTATTGCTAATAGTGAACATCGACAAACTATTTTGGTGCGCGTTAGCTATTGCATAAAATAAATGCGCTATACATATAGTGATAATTATGATTATTTTAATTTTTAATTACATTATTTCATAACTGACTTCGATAAATTTTAAATTCAGAGCGACAATGTGCACTAAACCTAAGTATTAAAAGGCATTTAATATACAAGAAATGTAACAAAAAGTCGATATTGAATATTGATACGAACAATTCAATGAAACGACATACGATTGAAAATTACAAGAGAATGTAAAATTTTTATTTAAAACTAAACGGCAAAGAACAATAGTTAATATATCGACTATTATAAATAATTATATAACAGTTTCAAATATATCGATGTGATAGAGTCATATGGTAGAGCTTCATATTTTAGAAAACGTAAAAGAAAAAAATAGTAACGTAGCACTTTGTTTTCAATCAATCCTTTAATCTTAATGGCATAAATAAAACGAAAAATTAAAATCATTTACAGTTAAGGATCCAAGAATTCCACACAAACTATCGTTACTCAGAAGTTCCGTATTTATGTAGTTTAAAGTTTTTCCAAGATTTGTACCTGTTAGTTTATAAATAAATATATTCCTCGTGAAATTCATTATACTACAGTACATTGTTAAACGAAAATATTATTATATACTCGTATAAGTCATGACAAGATCATACGTATTATTAGTGATTTTTCACTTATTAATAAAATTTCAGTAGGTGACGTTCTAATTAAAATATAAATTGAAAACTGTGATCGAAATATTTATTATACTATCCAGAGATATGTCTATCATAAGATATTTAGTTTATTATATAACATGATATTTTGTATATGAGAAAATTAAAGATAACGCCCATTTAATTCTACCATACATGCTGCGTCACGATTCATGAAGATGTGATATTTTATTTTACAGATAATTATTCTAATTGAATGGAGCTGTCAAATTGTTTTTAAAATTACTATAAAATTATTTTATTAAATAATATTTTGATTTTTTATACATATTATGTTATTAAACATTAGCAGTAATTATGGTAGGGCGAAATTGGGCGTTGTCCTTTACATATATTTTATATCTATTTATTATAACTACTAAGCCAGTCAATGAAATCTGTTACGTCACTTTAAGTATATGTATACCTACGTCTTTCAATTCTACATTTTTTTAAAATATTTGTTTAAAATACATAAAAATGGTGTACAGGAATGTTTTCATAGATTAACTATATATTTATAATACAGCAGTTCAATTTATGATACAGCAATTCAATTTATAATAATATTAAAGAATAGAAACAGTCAATTCGTCTTTCTACAAGAAAATGACAAGGTCAAAACTTAAACTATTCCAAAAATCAACCATTATTACACTTTGGCGATCAATTATTATTTTTAAAATCAACAACTTAACAAAAAAGTAATTATATAGTAATTGTTTAACAATTTAAGAAAAATCTACACGTACCTATGTGGTGTTTTAAACAGATCAGTCATTGCACTGTAGATATCATTTAAAGGCACTATGATAACGTGAACAATAATATTGGTCAATGATGAAGTGACTGCAACGCGTCTCTATCTAAAAACCTGACATAGTTATGTTATTAATTTCAATGGAAATCCCTATATTTAAATATAGTTAACCTTAAACTATGTATGTCATATATATATTTAATATTTATCATAGCGTTTTATCATGCCCGCTGTTGTATTGAGAACAATATGTAATTTTGAGATCAACACAGGGCCGCTGATAAAATCCCTAGTATTTACAAGGTTAATGGAAAAAACGCACATATAACAAACATATATTTTGTCATTGCAATCAATGATCTTATATCTTAGAGATAATATCTTCTAGTAAAACAAGAAGCGATGTTTTTCAAAATATAATTTACTACACTATTAGCATTTCAAAGCTTTTTATATCTTGTATTGACTTTGATGTGAAAATATAACATAAATGATCTCATTTATATGTATAATAATTTGTTGCAAAGACGATCTAATTATCTTTCTGAAAAAAATTTCAATTTTGAATAAGTAAATAAATCAATCATTTTTTAATAAATGAAAAAAGAAATAGCTTTTTTAAAAATAGTGGCCAATAAGATGCTTATAAGCTTTGTAGGTCTATAAGCTGTGGGATACATATAATAGCATAGATTATTATCTTCAAATGCAAGCATTATTTTGTCATAAGATAGAACATAATTGATTGCAATATATAAAAATTATATATTTATATAACTCGTTTAATATCATAAAATCATATGAAAACTACATCAAATTATTATATCGATATTATTCATATCGTCTTCTCCCCCCGTGCCTTCTATTTCAACAGATTATATCCAAATTCGTATATTTACCTTTATCCTTAATAAATAAATAAATAAATAAATAAATTATATAATACAAGTTTGTAAATTGGTGTTAATAAATGTAACGACTGTTTAATTCACGTTAATTATATAAAATAAAAAAAATTCCATCATAATCCTTTCAATCACAAATTGAAGTCTACTCATTTGTTTTTAATTATAAATCAAAGTTCAACTTAATATTAAACGTTGTGTATCTTAACAAAAGGTAAAATAAAATCATATTATACATAAATATATCTTCAAATACCTACAAAAGTAATATTTGTATTTACTGACAAACGATGTTAGAGTTACGTAGGTTGGTAAATATAGAGCTTCCAAAATTTCAACAAATTATAATAGTATGTTTAATTTGTCTAAAAAATGTGATTATTGCGAATCATTGTATTTCGACGCGCATGTAAGCAAATATAATAACATTTATTTACTTAGAAAATAATAATTATTAATATTATTGATATGTTAAAAGCGATGGTCTTAAGTCTTATCCTTTCAGTAAAATGTAAATGGTGATTGAAAATGATTTATATATTATTAAACTTATGGCTAGAAAATGTTTCGAGTACGCAAAACAGCCTAGATCATTTTTAATTGACGTGTCTACATCAGTATAAGATATAACGTTATTGTTTGAGAGCATAATTATATCGCTGCATTGGAAGAATGTCGTAACTCAAAATTGTATTGCATTGAAATTTGAACCCTATATATGGATCATTTTAAAAATATTTTTTTCTAAAATTTTTCATTTTCAATTGAGACACTATTCTTCCAAAGCAGCGACGCGGCTGCTACTTATTGTCTCTATAAAGGAATTATGTAAACTCTATTTGATTAAGGCTTTTATTGTCCGTGCTTTAATGTTTAATTCGAAATATTTGTGATTGTTATACGCTTAAGTAATTTTATATTTACCGATGGATACGACGGTACGACACAGGCCTACGTCCATACAAGCGAAGCTTTATCGTTAACGTAACGTGAACGTAAACGTGTTACAAACACGCTGGTGTCAAAGTTAGAATTACCTTATTGTAATAGATTTTAAATATTATTAATATACTGAATGTTTTTGAATAAATGTTTGTATGTGATAAACATGTTTAACGAATCGCACTTTTTAATTAAGAAAAGTATATTTACCAACGTTTAATGTATAGTGATTATGTGTTTATATAGTTTTCTTTTGGTGAGTCGTAATGAAATAATATGAAATGTTCTTGACTATTTAATTATAGTATTCAAATTTAAGTACGCGAATCTCCAAAAACTAATCTACATATATGTTAAATTCTCAAAAGTTATTTCATAGTCCTTACGTTGATTTAGTCTACTGTGTGTTAATAAATAAAATTAAAGTGTCTCAGCCTTTTTATAACATTTAAATATACGATTTATTATTAATGTTATTACCTTTAAATATGATTTATTCGTAGTAGAATCGTTTTAAATAAATTAAAAATTTTATCTCATCTGAACACATAATTGTACCTATTATATTAAAATCTAAAACAACAAAAACATGAAAATCCGGTTTCACGTTGATGGGTTTTTATTTTGCTAAAATTCGAATTGATGATGAATTAGACAGGGGATTTTAACGATCTCATAATCACAACATTACGATGGCGACAATTTATCATAAAGCTTCTTAGTAAACGGGGCTTATGAGTGAGTCATTGGGTCGAAGTTCATTATCTCGCGTTAGGCGGGTGGGCATGGGGAACGTATACTTATGGTGTGACCTTTTCTACTGTGCTACATATTACCTTTTAGTTTTATTCTATTTATTTTATTATTTAATATAAAAATATGAAAATCAATAAACTGAAGTATAAAGACGTAGAATACGAAATAATATCTATAATAAAATTAAAATAGCGCAAATTCAATATTTAAAAATTAATTTAATATCTTAGGACAAGATAAAACATTTGTATTTGCAAATAAAAATACGTGTTTTTCACTAACTTTATTATAGCAGTTAGACAACCAGTTAATCGTTTTTACTGAGGTTTACGTATTTATTGTGATTAATTTTCCTTATTGTACTGGCTTCCGCTTAATGTGGACGGAAGTCCTAACAACTCACCAATGACCGATGACTCGAGTAATTGTTTTTCCTTCCGCTTCTATTTTGGTGTTATGATACATATAAGGTAAATTCAAAATAATTTATTTTTGTCCTAACACTAAATACTTACTCTACTCCGTTTACTACAGGAATGCCTTTTCGAATTTCATTCTTTGTTTATTACTTTATTTTTTTTAGTAGGAGAGTTGGGCATTAAGACAACAGGTTTAGACACTCAGAAACTCCCGCGTACGTTTTAAGAATTATGATAATACTATTTATCTAACTATATTGAAATAATTTTTGAGAATTCAAGAAAATTATAAAAATATAATATTTTTAACAAAACTGTCTAAATAAACTGTAAACTTTGTGTCAACGCATACCTTATGTAAGTAACATTGAGATATTATAAGTGTAATTGTATAATGGAATAGTTAGAACGATTTGTAATAAACGACTATTTTTGTGAAATCATCTAATCATTAAAAATATCCATTCCATTATTTTGTTGTTTTCTTTCACTTATTTTTAAATCCCAAAGATTCTCTTACCGATAAAAGATCAAAAATAAAAAGCAACCCGTCGAAAAAAACACGTCTTCAAAATGAAGACATTTAGTTTTAAAGATTTAAAAATATATTTTTGAGTATCCTGATTGCCCATAAAATATAATTGTAAAATATAACTAAGAAATTGCTCTACGTGCAGATATAAACGCTCATACGACGTTATATACGTAATTGTATTATAAACATATTGCTTTACTGTCATTAGAGACCATATTATGTATACTATTTAAGTTAAAGTAATAATCAAAAAGTTACCTACCATAAAAAGTCAAAATGTTTAGCATAATAATAACAAAATATATAATAATGTAAGGTGAACGATAAAAAGATAAAAATATTATTAAGAGCGAAGGTCAAAGACGTGAAATAATTTATTATAAAAAAAATTTGTTTGTTTTTTTATTGTTTATAAAGATACTAGCTGTTACCCGCGGCTTCGCCCGCGTGAATTAAGGTTTGTCTAAGCAAGACGATATAACATATTTTAA
>DVXP01001724.1:0-14230 GCA_018235645.1 Junonia grisea | reverse complement strand
TATGACATGTTAGTAGGGTAATAAAAATATTTATTAAATGCTGTCGTTTTCTTTATTCACCTAAACATATATTTAGTTAGTATTTTTATATAATCCATCCAGTTATTCTACCATGTACCTAATCTTCAGATTCAGAACGACAAAGATATTAAGATGAATCCTTTGAATCATAAGCTGACGAGCTAGAGTATTTTAAGATAATTCAAGGTGACGATTATTCTTTACATTTACAAACATCAGCCATTACTCATGGTCGCATACAAATCATCAGTATTTTGAGTAGGAGTTATCAGAGGGTTCACTAAACATCCTCTGTCAATATCTGACGCGTATTTCCGTGTAATAATTTCTTCTTTTTTCTCTATTTTCGAAAATCTATAAAAGCTCCCCCCACTGATGAAATAAAAAACATATAAACATTTTTTCTTCTTAGCATCTAATCTTCAAAATCCAGTACACGTACGCCCGTTGTAACTAAAAGTAGTCGAATTCATCTTCGAGGCAAATATAAATAAATAAAGCTAAGAAAATAAAATCTCGTCTCTGACACGAGTCTACTTTAAATAGATAAATATTAAACAAAAAGATTAAAGATTCGACGGAGACGAAAATGGAATGAGACATTACCTGTCTTATTTTTTACCAGTTTTGGTGTCGATAGAAAAGACCATATAAATTGACCTAACAACAGAGTGCATTAGTAATTTTATAAAAGAATTAATAAACAAATAAATGATATTATATAAACAAAATATTAAATACTATTAGTGAAATTAAATACAAAAAGTAATTGTTGCAATTATTTTATATGTCGAGTGTAGGCTTTTATGAGCAATTATTTTATATTGGATTTAACCTTGTTTCAAAATTTCAAAATTTGTTGAAATGAAATTATTCTCTTAAAGTGAATAACTTTATTTTAGAGGTTTTAATATGTATGTAGTTATATTTTGAATATCTAACTTTAGAATTATTTAAAATAAATATTTTTACATTTTTATCATACCTTTTGCAATTTAAAATTTGAATATTGAATATAAAATGAAAAATGTTTTAAAACTACTTATAGGACTAAAAATGTGCAAATAAAACTTCTTTTCAAAAAATATATCATACTATTAGGATAGGATAGGATTATTAACAGAGGATTTGGCCCATAGAAACATTATTATTTATTTTAGACGACACGATGGTAAAACATGACAAAAACGAAATGTATAGGTACTTGAAACAAACACTCGAAAGCTCAATGACACTAGGCCAGATTTGAACCCGCGACCCTATTGCTTAAGATCCTCTTATTCATCTATACTCTTGGTAAACCTCTATAATCTATAGCCTCTAAGGCTTGTGTTGAATTTTTTATAACCGTTGCACATATGTTACATTGATTATTTTCTTGTTATAAATTAAGCAATTTATTTAAGAAAAAAAATTTGTCCGAGCATTTTTTCTATGAAGAATTGATTAT
Organism: Junonia grisea; assembly: GCA_018235645.1. NCBI lineage: Eukaryota > Metazoa > Arthropoda > Insecta > Lepidoptera > Nymphalidae > Junonia > Junonia grisea. Next base: position 12,759 of record DVXP01001724.1, on the reverse strand, counting down.
ATTTTATAATATCAGAAACGTGTATGGGGTAGGTTGTGCAGAGGGAAAAGTCTTATACTTTAAAAGGGGACGACTATTTTATCCCTATTAAGGAAACCCCTGATTTATAGAGCATATTAACTTCTTGAAATTTACATTTGTATCTTCTCCGACTTTTGTCCCCTAGTGTTAACAAGTTAGGATATTCTTGGTCCATCCTTATCGATTTACACTATAAACAGAACGCGTAATATTGGCAAAGAAATGTCCGTTTACGATTATATTACGATTTCTGTTTTGGTCAAATCTGACCTATATTTCAATAAGTCGTGTACAATGACAATGATGACACTTAATCACTTATCGAGTCAACATTACTTTCCCAAATCTGTCGTTATCAGCCGGTCTATTATGCAAAATAGAAATAAAACAATAATATTATATTAATATTATATTGATCTAAATAGAATTTTCTAAGGCTTAAATTTTTGGATTCTTTCTTTTTAGGGTTCCGTAGTCAAAACGAAACCCTTATAGTTTAGCCATGTCCGTCTGTCTGTCTGTCTGTCCGCGGCTTTGCTCCGAGGTCCTTAATGCTAGAAAGCTGGAATTCGGCATGATTATACATATGAATCACGCTAAGAAAGTCGTACAGTAAAATCTTAAAAAATAACTTTTGTCGGGGTTTCTCCCCTATATGTTAAATTAGATCAAAATTTTTTTTGCATTTTTCCCATGGTGTGGGGTACATTCGATAAGTCGTTTAAAAATATTATAAGTGTGGGAAAATCATTTTTCCGAACGAAGAACAGTTTCCGAAATATTAAGTTTCAAAGTGTCAAATTTTCTTAGAGCCAAGTGTCACCCCCCTCTACCCACTAAACTACTGCTTCTTAAAATATAAAAAAAATATCCATGATAGCAGTACATATATTGAATATAAAGGGAAAAATGTCACAGCTATGTAGGCTTTAATAGTTATCGAGATATAGTCGATCAAAATAAAAATATAATTTCACCCAAATTTCATTGAAAATTGTTAAGATTAACACGTTATTTGTTAAAATATAAGTAAATTTTAAAGATTAAATCAATAAATGTCCGTATAATATGAGGGAAGCTACGGAAGCCTACATGCGCGTGGCTCGACACGCACTTGGCTAATTATTATTATTCATAGCAAATTCATATTGATGAAGTGTTTAATTTTGGCATTTTGGATACTATTAAGTTGTAACAGATTTCACTTACAGCAACAAATAAATTATTTATACATTTATCTTTTGAGTTATTTTTATTACATTTGTGTTCAAAACGAACAAATGTGGTAATTAAGAGTAATCGTATGTTATTTGGAGTAAACTTTCCTTGTAAAAAGATTTTTTATGACGAGTGTCTATCATTACAATGAATCTCTACCAATATTTTCAGTGAAGTCACAGAAACTTTGTCGATATAAATAATATAAAAATCACCTCGAAAACTTTCTAGGTTCGACGTGTTGGTGAACGGCGGAGGCGCTGTTACCCTACAGTTCCAGAGATCTCCCTTCAAGCCCCTTCGGAAGACAGTCTTCGTACCTTGGAACCAAATAGTTGTGCTACCACCTGTGCAGATGGAGTTAAGCGATGACAGCATCAAAGTTCCTACACCGAGGTAGGCAAATATAAGCAAATATTTATAAATAGCCTTTCACTCTTTATATATTTACAGTTTCTCGGGAAAATACTTGTTAAAACTGTTATTATTTTCCTATGTGTTCCCTATAACAAAACAAATACAAATAAAAATTTCAATGTAAAAACTAACCTTGTCCTTACTTTAGAGCACCACCTCGATTGGATTGGTCACCCATGCCTCAATGGTGGGAATCAGAGATCCCGCCCTGTAGTGCGCACGATCACGAACGTCTCAGACCCGAAGTAGTCGCAATGCCAGCGCTTGCTGCACCAGCTGTCTCATCCCCCACGACATCGACTGTCATATATCCCGAGGCACAGGTAAATAGCACTTTCACCTTTAATATTCAATTACTTTATTAGGTTTTATTTTGCAGCAAAAAATATACTACTTAGAAAGGAGATGTCTCTGAACTGTATGGGAGCTGGGCCGGCTCTTATTGTTAATACACTATATAGAAATGTAGCCAGTTAATACCCAGGAAGTTTTTAACTAATCCTTTTCTACGAAAAAGTAGAGTTTAGGTGCAAATTAAAAGTAATTTATTTAATATAAGATGTATGCAATACAAAATACAAATGGCGGATGGCAATGGCGAAGAGATTAAATAGCGAACTGTCTGTAGTAATTTGTTACTTTGACAGCTGTCATTAATATTTTAATTTCTCACTTTGAAAATTATTTCGTGAGAATTAAAAAATTTAATCTATTTTACTTATTAACTGCTTTTTTGTTTAAATTTTTCTAGATAGCGTACAAAAAGGTGGCCCAAAATGGAACACCTCCTTTCATTATTCTTTCTTCTTACAGATTGTTAGCGAGTCCATTGGAATACCAGGTTCATCAGTGAAGCTAACTTATCGTTCATCGCAAGCAGCTGGGTACTTATCTTGTGTTCACATCCAATTGACCCGAAGAGTGGTACCGGCGTCTCTTACTCGCGTCCATGTGCGCGTCGAGATCGAGGGCTCTCTACACACTCACACTTACGAAGCAGATCCTGACTTGACTCACGTGTTTGCTTGGAATAAGAGAAATGTCTATAAACAAAAGGTAAAGAATTTTTTCATTACGTACAAAAAATAGTAATGCAATGAATAATAGAATCAAAAAAAACTATTCGTTTTTTTCATCATTTCCTTTCTAAAATTTATCTTATTATAAATATAAACCAAATTTATTAAATAATAGTATAACTTTTTCTATGTATTTCGTATTTAAATTGGTATGTTTTTCATTTGTAAGGTATATGGACAAGCTCAAGCTAAAATCTCAATTGGTTATGAATACACTACATGCTCAGCAATCGTGTGGGAAACGCAGACTGCAACTTTAACTGGCTTTGATGTCGATATTTCTGATATTGGTGGCTGGGGTCTGGATATACATCACCATTATAATTTCCATGAAGGAATACTACAGAAAGGAGATGGTGCATTGTTACACCTAAAGCAATATCCTAGAACTGTTCAGGTATTATCAAATCCCAAAATCAAATTAAAATACTACTATTAATTTAAAAAAAAACCTCTAAATCAAAATAATACATTTCAGGTTGTAATGGGCACAGGACTTCAAAGATCTTTAAATTGTCCCGATCATTGTAACGGAAAAGCGGCTGATTCACGTCTTCTGACTCCCACTGCGCTTACTTCAGGACCTGATGGATCTCTCTATGTTGGAGACTTTAATCTAGTACGGCGGATTACTCCGGAAGGTGTCGTCACAACTGTTCTTCAATTGGAGTAAGTAACAGACACGTATAATATATCGACGTCACGTTTGTGATCGATTTTATAAACTAACAATACTACTATGTATTTCAGAACTACACAAGTTGCATATCAGTATTACATCTGCATATCGCCAGCAGATGGATATCTTTACATATCAGATTCAGAAAGACATCAAGTACGAAGAGTTGTAGTATTAGACAAAGTACGTGATCCAGCCATGAATTCTGAACCTATTGTCGGAAACGGTGATCGCTGTGTACCAGGAGACGATTCCAACTGCGGCGATGAAGGACCTGCTATTAATGCTAAGTTGGCCCATCCGAAAGGTAATTTATGTTCAATTTATATTCCTGCATTTAGTGTTGGAAATATTTTATTCTATACTTAGATATATTGTATATCCTACTACAATACTTATTAATTTTACAGGTCTTGCTATAGCGGCAGATAGAACTATGTACATCGCAGATGGAACTAATATACGTGCTGTTGATCCAAGTGGAATTATCCATACTTTAGTGGGACACCATGGACATCACAATCATTGGTCACCCGTGCCTTGTCGAGGTGCCATACCGCCTTATGAAGCTCAATTGCAATGGCCCACGGGCGTGGCATTATCTCCTTTGGATGGATCTTTGTACTTTATAGACGATAGAATTATATTAAAACTAACAGTTGACATGAAAATAAAAGTAGTCGCTGGTCAACCCTCTCATTGTAGATTGGGAAGTGATGGTAAACCAATTGTTAAGCCTACAAACAGAACAAATGCAGAATTTAGAGAGGATTCTAGTTTAGGCACAATTCAGGCATTAGCATTTGCGCCTAGTGGCATTCTCTATGTCGCGGAATCTGACGCTAAAAAAACAAATACAATTAAAACGATTGACCCTTCGGGCAAAATAATGCATTTTGCTGGAAAAGTACAAGAAAACTTTAAAGAACTAAGCTGTGAGTGCAATACGTCTATTTCGGCTACTGTTGTCCCGGTAAATCTTCGCGAAGAAGGTGCTGGATGTCCTTGTCGATTAAGTGTTGCAGTAGGAGATGAGCCTCCGACAAATACTGAGACTCTACTTTCATCAAACGCAAAATTCCAAACGATATCCGCATTAGCAGTTACACCAGATGGCGTACTAAATGTGGTTGATCAAGGTAATATTGCTCGTCTAAAAGTATAAAACTTTTTTTTATAATTTCCTCCTATTACTAAAAGTTTTTAATTAATTTTGTAATTCTCTCTTGTACAGGTTCACTTCACATTTTGGCACTCAAGCATTATTTACCATCTCACGACGAAAATGGTGAATTCAGAATACCTTATCCACCCACGTCCGAAATATATGTTTTTAATCGTTATGGTCAACACATTACGACGAAAGATTTAACTTCAGGAAAAACTAGATATTCATTTTTGTATTCGAAGAACACAAGCTTTGGAAAACTATCGACTGTAACAGACGCATCTGGAAATAAAATTCAATTATTGCGGGATTATAGCAACATTGTTAGTTCAATTGAAAATACACAAGACCATAAGCTCGAATTAAAAATATCTGGTATTGGCTACTTAACAAGAATCACAGAAAAGGGATCATCAGAAATCGAATTGGACTATGATGCAAATTCAGGATTATTAAATAGTCGATCAGGGGTGAGTATTGATTTAATAAACGTTTTAAACATCGTATTTAAAAACAATTTAAAATTTAAATAACAATTTTTCTTCTTTTACAGGCTGGTGATACGGTCATTTATAATTATGACGAACTTGGACGTGTTACTAAAATTATCATGCCTTCAGGAGAACAAGTTCATATAACTTCGGGACTTGCTAAAAATTACGGTCTTGCAGTTACTGTATCAAACCCAACAAGTAACATTCCAGTAGGCGTATCAAAGAAATGTGAATACGTTCTCCATGGCCAATCATTCAAACAAATAACTATCAACAACGGAAAACAAATCACAGAAGGACGCATTTTTACAAACAATACTTTGGTTATTGATACTCCGTGGTCAGGGAAATTCGAAAGCATTGCAGCTGCAAAGCACCCATTGCTTGAAGCTGCTTTACCAATTGAAGCTGAAATGTTACACATGTGGTCACATCAAACAACAACCTTTGGCGATGGACTTATAAACAACATGTACTCATTATATACATTGGTTGGTGACGTTAGAAATCCACAACAAACCCTAAATCGAGAAATTTGGGTTAATGATTCTAGAGTTTTAATAATTGAATTTGATCAATTTAAGAGCAAGGAAACATTCTTTAATGCAGACAGAATTCCACTATTTACAATTGCTTATGATGTTGCTGGGTTACCACTCTCTTTCACGCCTCATGGCGCTGGAGTGCCTCTTAACATTTCATATGATCGATTTTATAGAATTAATGGCTGGAAATGGGGTGTCAGTGAAGAATCATACAGCTATGATCCACATGGTATGCTCTCAGAAATTACAAGCCCACAAGATGGTACCAAGTTTATTTATTATAATGAAGGAAACCAGGTTTCCAAAATTACGTTAGCGAGCCAAAGACATTTCAAATATTCGTACGACAGTAGTGGTGGACTTACTCATGTTATCCTACCATCAGGAACGAACCATTCATTTAGTGTTCAGCCTTCTATTGGATTTTTGAGGGTTACCTACACACCTCCAGGATCTTTGAAGAAATATTTGCAACATTACTCCCACACTGGAGAACTTTTGCAAACAGTTTTTCCAGGCGATGGTGCCCGCATTATCTATCGCTACTTTACAACAAATAAAATATCAGAAGTTGTTCATGGTGATGGTCAAACACAAATCCACTATTCAGAGAACAGTGGACTACCATCTGAAATATTACATGTAGATCGGGATGTTGACTATCGCTGGGAATCTACCTACGCTGGCGGTTTACTTATAGAAGAAAGACTTGATTATGGAGCTAAAACTGGTTTAAGCAATGCAAAAATAATATATGAATATGACAATAACTACAGAACAACCTCAGTGCAAGGTCGCATTGGCGGTCAAACACTCATTCCACATCATATTATTTATAACACGAAAACTGGTGCTCCGGAAGTTTTGGGGCAGTTTACAGTTTCTAAACAAAAATGGAATGAAACTTCCGTATATGACGGTATTGCAATGTTCTCAAGAACATTAAATGACCAGTTCCTTGAAAAGGAAATTGCAGTTAACATTCACAGAATGGAAGTATTCAGAATGGAATTCGCTTATGATAGACATGGTAGGATATCACAAACGCGAACACACACTAGAAATGTAGGCGTCAATACTTACACGAATGTAAAGAATTACACGTGGGACTGTGATGGTCAATTAACTGGAGTAGAAGCACAGGAACCATGGGGCTTTAGATACGATGATAATGGTAACATGCTATCGTTAACATACAGAGGAAATACTATTCCAATGGAGTACAATGATATGGATCGCATAATCAAATTCGGCGAAGGACAATACCGATATGACAGCCGAGGACTTGTTTCCCAAAATGCAAGAGAAGAGAGATTCCAGTACAATGCAAAGGGTCTATTGATCAGAGCAACAAAGAGAGGAAGATTTGACGTGCGTTATTATTACGATCATCTAGACAGGTAATAATTTATTTTCTAAACAAAAGTTATACTTTAATATACTGAATAACTAGATCTATTTTTAATACCAACAAATTTCTTTCCAGACTGTCAACAAGAAAAGATAATTTCGGAAATGTTACACAATTTTTCTATACGAATAAAGAAAAACCTCATGAAGTCAGTCATATCTATTCACCACGCGAAAACAGATTTATGACACTCGTTTACGATGATAGAGGACATCTTATCTATACTCAGGTAAATAGTCACATAAAAAATACTAATAGAAAATGCTATATCGTGTGTTAATGTTTAAGCCGTACTTAATATTTTTTGCGCTTTCAGGTTGCTCGTCATAAATATTATATTGCTACTGATCAATGTGGAACTCCAGTGATGGTATTTAATCAATATGGAGAAGGCATTCGGGAAATAATGCGGTCGCCATACGGCCACATTGTATATGATTCAAATCCGTATTTATACCTACCTGTAGATTTTTGTGGCGGTTTATTAGATCAAGTGACATCACTTGTACATATGGCGAACGGAAAAGTATATGATCCTCTTATCGGACAATGGATGTCCCCACTTTGGGAAAACCTTATCGAAAGAATACACAACCCAACTCAGCTACACCTTTACAGATTTAATGGAAATGATCCTATTAATGTACGACCACAGAACAAAAAACCAGCAGGTACTATTTTGATTATAATTTATTTTATTAGCGTTAATGGCTTGACAATTTGATTTTTCTTAAATGTTAATGTCAATTATATACGATTATATTTTTATTTTACAGATCACTTATCTTGGCTTGCCTTACTAGGCTACGATACAAAGAGCCTTGCACCACAACTATATCCTGATGAACTACCTGGTGGATCAATATTACCAAGTATACCTCGCGGTCGTCCAGTTTGGGGCACAGCACCAGTTGATAGTGGACCGGGAGTACCTTCGGCTATGTCATTATTACCGAGCGTCACGATTGAATCCGGATTCTTATCACATATGTCTAATAAGAGAATAGCCGACTTTAGAAGCCTATCTATTCCGGCTATGTCGGCATTAAAATCCGATGCTCTCAATCTTTCCCCTAAAAGAATTGGTTCGGATTCGGAACCGCCTTTCGGTCGTGGTATCCTGATATCTCGGAACTCACGAGGTCGAGCAGTGGTCACCACAGTACCTTCTGCCAATGCTATTTACAGAGACGTATATACCTCTGTATTCAATCGGTCACATCTGTTACCGTTCTCTTTCGTTGTTCACGGGGACCAGCAAGATGTATTCTATTTCGTAAAAGAGGATACGTGGCGTGCCGCCGATGACAAACAACAGCTGAAACGTATGCAAGGAAAACTAAACGTAACCTTCCACGAAGTGGCCGAAGGTGGTCGGTCCTACGCCGATGTGAAGATCCACGGGCAGACGAGCATCGTAAACCTACGTTACGGTACAAGCGCTGAAAGAGAGAGGCAGCGTCTACTGCATCACGCGCGGGCGTCCGCTATACGGAAAGCTTGGCACAGGGAGCGCGAAGCCCTGCGGGCCGGTCTGGGCGGGTCGTTGGACTGGTCGGCGGCGGAGCTGGACGAGATCCAGAAGGCGGGGTCGGCGGCGGGCTACGAGGGCGAGTACGTGCACGACGTGGCGCGCTACCCGGAGCTGGCCGAGGACCCGTACAACGTGCGCTTCGTGAAGAAGCGCTCGGACCGCGCCGAGCGCCGCCGGCGGAAGCGCGAGGACTGCCGCGCGCCGTGGTGGCTCGCCTGGGACGACCTCTGCTAGTGACGCGTCGCCATCCATATGCCAAATCGTGTGAATGTAAATCGATGTGTGTGAATGGGGATGGACGTTTCTGTGTGCGAGTGAAATATATTTTGTAAATAGTCTCTATTAATTGTTAATTGTTGATGTATGTATGTACGGTAGATGCGAATCCCTATCGCTGTGTAAATATTAAATTTTAATTTGCAGGGAGAGAATGGACCTTTTGAGAGGACTGATATAAAATAAATGTAATGTATGTAAAAATAAGACGATCTATGTGAATATGAAATTATTTATACTTATTTATCGGTAAAAAGCTTCAATTGTGTCCAATGTTCTTATAAAATTTAGATGAAGACTATTTGAAAGAATAATAAATAAAAAAGCATACTTTTTTAACCAAATCAATGTGTAGTTTTAAATGTATCCTCATCCTTATCGAAATTGACACAGAATAAAACTATCTGAAGAAAATGTAACACCTTATTTTTTCAAAATCATTTTCTACTATCACACTTTAAATTAAAAATAAAAAGAATATGAAGAATTACATTTATAATTATATTAATTGTTAGTACAAGAAAATAATATTCACAATATACCACTTTATTGAGACTAAAATGTTAATTTGAGATGAAACTTTAAAAATTTCTCTTTGTAATGAAAAAAGGGTTTGCAGCTAAAACTAGATATTCATAAAATGAATTATAATTATTAATTGATATAAAATCTATAAAAAAAAATTATTAGTCATTTTAACCGGTAATTCAATTAAAAATAAATGATAGAAAAAATTATAGAATTGAAAAACAACAACCACTTTTTATTTTTTTTATTATATAATGATAATTGTATCATTGGATATAGAGCACACACAACCACAAGTTTAAAAAAAAAAACAAACTTTGTGTAAAAGTTATTTATTCGAAACGTCAATCTCTGAACAACGTACTCGAGTTAATTTTTACAATATCAATTTATACATAAATCCAAGTCAACGCATTCATATAAATTTTATAATACAACGTCATAAGCGTAATATCGCTTACAACAACTATCTAATATATTTACAACGAACTACATTACTTAAGTTGACACTGGAAACTTTATACAATTGAGTGACAAAATTGGATTATTTGTATAAAAAAATCTTTATTGAAAAATATATATACAATTTATTATAATATCTTATAATAGAAATTTACAATTGGATAAAGTTCTGAGTTTTATAATACAAAAAAATCCCTACATATTGAGCTACATGTCCATAAACAAATGAGATCAACAATTCGCACGATTATTTAGCTACGTTTAGTAGACATTGCTTTAATATGTTAACAGCAACATTGTCAAACAAAGTATCGTTTTTCAACATATAAAATTAATATGTTAAGAAACATCGTTAACACTTAATATCGGTATATACAGTGATAGTGTAAAAATATAAATTCCTATTTTCCATGCTTTAATCATTGACGTATAGTAACGAAATTGTGCGCGTTATAATTTTTAACAATAAAAATAAAGGTTTGACTGTTATAGATGAAGAATTGAGGACATACTTAATTTAACTAAATATTCATTTTTATGTCTAAATATTGCCTGCGATTTTTCTCGCATGTTGTCCATTATTTATGTATTATTAGGTGGGCTAGGAAAGGACTTTTCTCTCTCCAGTTAAAATAGAAACCTAGAAATAATTTAAAAAATCACCTGAGTGATTTTAGTTTCACGTAGAATTTTATTGTTATTTTAATAGAAAGCTACCTTCGTAAACACTACCGTTTTAATATTTGACTGCGTGATTTTATGCGACATAAAATCATCTTTTAAATAATCTGATTTGAAACATATTTTATTTATGTTAGAAGCATTTAAAAAGTACTTGTAAGCGCCGTATGTAATGCCTGATAAAGAAAATAAAGTTAAAATTACACCCAATCTAAACAATTAAAAGAACTGTGAAATAATAATTAATATTCTTGTTATTTATTCATGTGTCATTTTACGTCGCATAAAAACCATTTCTTTTTACTTATAACTCGTATACATTTTTTTCAATACCACGCCACACTTATTTTTTTTAAATAAACGTTTTAATTGACTTTGATATCAATAAATAAGCGATAGAAAATGATTTTATATAATACATATAAATAATAATTATATAAATAGATTACTTTATATTATGTCAATAATTATTAGAAATTATTTTCATAGATTTCTGCATGCGTCGTCCAATTTATTTTATAGTCAAGATTAAAGCGCAAAACCATACCAAGAGAGGCTTCGTCCAAAAATCGCTACAATTTAATTTCACGCGGTAATAAAACAAATTTTTAAATACTTTAAAAACGAAGGTTGAATAACTAAGTAGCATTATTATAATAATTTACAATAAAATATTTTTAAAAATATTAAGAATCATTTCATAAGATTATTTTAAGTAATATCAAAAGGTCTTCTTTAACAGAACGGTGTATACTATAAAGAAAACTTGAATTACGTAAGAGCTGCGAACTGATTTGAATAAACCTGTCTTAACTGCTAAATCTTCGATGTTTGCTTAAATCACAATCATAAAAATCCGTTAAATTGCAAATAACAATATGAATTCTTAAAACATTAGTATCAATCCCTTTATAAAGCTAGATACGCCTTAACTTTATACAATCGTAGCATTCAATACGTACTAATTGAACACATAGCAAAACTTAACATCCAAAGCATCTTTCATTCCGTCATTCATACACTCCTGTGATGAGTTGAGTATATTACATATGTACATATTAATTACATTGTACTTAATTTTAATTCTATAAAGATAGATACAGTCTATTAAAACACTGCGCGGATAGAGAATTAAATCATATAATCATATTATATTACCATGTATCGTATACAACATAAATATAACGATTAGTGAAAATATTGGTGTGAGATATTAAACTGTTTCTACCGTTATAATCAATTGCGCGCGCAGCTACTATAATACTGATTTAGCATAAACAAATAATCGTAACAACCAGCCATTAAATATTTCATTATATTAAGTACAATATTTTTAATTTCACTCCCAACGTGAAGGCATTTTATTTATGTTAAAATATCAGTATTTACAAACGCAGCGGCAATTGTACTATTTGACATTAAAATAACTTTACAATCGATACAAACATTTCTAACAAGATATAAAATCTTTTCATTTCAATAATCGGTTTTCTCGAACTTTCTACAATACAGTTAAATAACGCTTACAATTTAGTCACGTTCCTGTCATGATCCAATTTAACACGCATTTTAGTAAAAATAAAATATCGATTTCGTTCATAAATTATTATTATAATTATTTGTGACTCGTATATATATTATGATAGATACATGATTATGAAAATGTATATGGCAATAAAATAAACGATGAATTACAAGATTACAAACTTTCAGAATTCATTGCGATAAATAATGTATTTATTATTAAAAACCCAGGGTTTTAAGGGTGCGACACTACTTCATACCTTTCAGTCTCAGTGGGAAACTCATGGTAACGTTACGTATTTGAGTTTTATAGTAAGTGAATATCATAAGAAAGTCCATTTCTTTCTAAACTATATTAAATACTCTGCTAGGATCGCATATTGCACGCAGATTAACTTCACTTGGTCACTAAGGTTATATATAAATTTCTTCTAATATATGCAAATATTTACACTTAATTTTTCTATATCGGCAGTGAGATAAAGTTTTAGCATTTACTATGAACTATCAGGATTCGATTTCCGCCGCACTTGATGCGCATTCAATGCTTGCGCCTGCGTTTGTGTAATAAATTGGGTGGTACCTGTAATAAAACATTATCTATAAATCTTTGAAGGCAAAATAATTTTCTTAAGATTTGAATATTATATCTGCACCAGATCACGGGCCAACAGTGTCCCGGACGTTTGGGAGGCGTGCGTGGGGCCGAAGCCAACACGTAG